>CANYBF010652500.1:0-17168 GCA_948192965.1 Dalechampia spathulata
AGAGTTACTATCAAACTGTCACTTCTAATCTCTAAACTGGTTTCTCTGTGTTTTGATGCAAAGATCTTCTTTTGGTTTGTTGTTTTAAAATGAAAATTTTAAATTTCTTCCGCTGCTTAATCACTAAACAAACCAACAATACCATGCATAAATATTGATCATGCTTCGTCTGATCTCGACAGTAAATTAGTATATCATCAATGAAAACCACCTTTATCTATTATTCTTAAGAAATGCCCCGGTCATTAGTATATCATCAATGAAAACCATAACAAACTGATTGAGATACTCCTTGAACACAATGTTCATTAAGGCCATGAAAGCTGTTGGTGCATTTGTCAATTTAAAAGGCATAACTAGGAACTCATAATGCTCATACCTCATACGAAAAGCAGTCTTTAAAATACTATCCTTTTTCACTCTTAACTGATGGTAATCATATCTCAAATCAATCTTAGAGAAAACTATTGCTCCTTTCCACTAATCAAATAAATTATCAATACACGGTAAAGGATAACGATTCTTGACAGTCACCTTATTCAATTGCCTATAATCAATGCAGAACCGCATCAAACCATCCTTCTTTTTCACAAACAATACTAATGCACCCCAAGGAGAAACACTAGGTCGAATAAACCCCTTATCTACTAACTCTTGCAATCGCTGCTTCAATTCTTTCCATTCTATAAGAGCTATATGGTACGTGTCACTGATATCGGTTTAGTATCTAGATAAATCTCAATCTCAAACTCAACTTCTCTAATTGGAGGTAATCTTGGTAATTCTTCTGGAAATACATTTGGAAAATCACATACTATTGGAATCTTTTTCAATGATAACTCCTGATGGTGAGTATCAATAATATAGGCCAACATAGCTTCACATCCCTGTTTAATTAATTTCTAAGCCACTATCACTGAAATTAAACTACGTGCCTTAGCCAACTTGATACCCTAAACATAGACTGTCTTTTAATCTGGATGTTGAAGCATAACCATTTTTCTTCTATAATCCATCACTGCCTGGTATTTAGATAACTAGTCCATTCCTAAAATAACATCAAACTCTACAAATGGCATCCTAATCAAATCCATAGGAAAAACTATTTTGTCATACATAGCCCATAACTGGGGTAACATGCACTCGTAGCATGAGTATCAATCCTCCCCAGGGAAAAACCGCTACTCACACCACAAGAGATGCATCGTCTCTGTGATCTAGTAAAGTTCGTATGGGTACACGTCTCTGTATTAGGTGGTGAAAGAAAGTAATAGTGTGGCGTTCATACATTATACATGTCAAACCCTGGATATATAATCATTCATTCATGCAATTCGTATTGGTAAGAAACTCAATTATATTATATACATACAGTATAAGTCATACAACAAGGTTCGTGTAATTTACATAACAGATACACTACATAATAAAGAGTTGACTACTGCTGCTAGGATTAACAGAACCACTCTAACCAAAAATAAATCGGAGTATGTCCCAACGGTCCCATACTACTTCAAGAATAACCCCTTTCTCTGCTGACGACCTCTAACACTTCTCTGACTGCTTTCCCAATGGCTCTGAACTCAGTGATGCTGGGTAAACATAGACAAACACACAGGTATGATTCATTTCATAGCAAACCATAACAAGTGTTGTATATCGAGCATTACAATCAATCAATAACATCATCATATAGACCATCATAGCATACATTTCCAATACATGCAATATGAATGTAGTTATGCCTTGCATTCTTCCTCCTTGTCAATTCACTCATTCACTCTTGTTTTCCTGTAATTATGCACATTCCTTTCGCACATACTGGGTCCCTGTAGGTACTGGTACTCATCTCCCGAAGGAGGGCATATAACTGTGTGGTGCTTTGCACCCATTTCCTACTGTAGGTCTCGAGACTCATCTCCCATTGGGAGGGTATTAATCTACATGATTCATTAAAGGAATCCATCATCATTCTTTTGACCTAGTATGCCCAAAGCTTATAGCTCTGCTCTCATCTCTCACTTTCTTTTTCCCTATCCTTTCCCTTCTTCAACATCATGCATGTTTATGAAAGCATTAATACACATATACATCATGTCACATACTCAACCCATCAAAGAAAGCCATAAAACCTCAAAGCAATAACGTAGCAACAAGGAGCATCCTGTTTAGACCTTCCTTAGGCCTCAAGGCATAGAAATAAGCCATAACCATAGCAACAAGCATAAACCTCGCACAAACCTGAAGACCAACTACTTCTAGTGTAGACTTGTAATCCTGTCTCTATCGATCACCACGTTAAACTCTTAGTTCTTGCACTTCCTAAGCCACTAAGAATGCCTTTCTTATGAATTATAAGGGTTAAGAAGGTTTTAGAAGGTTTAAGAATGCTAAAAAAGAAAGAAACTTTTAATACTTATCCTTTGACTTGTCAAACTTAAGTCACATGTGACCGTACCATATTCAGTACGCCTGTACCGAACTAAAACTCCTGACAAGCAAAAACTCCTGCGAGCAATAGTACGCCCGTACCCCCTTTTGGTACGCCTGTACCATCCCAACTCACCTGACAAACCCAATCTCTTATGAGTACACGTATGGCTGGACCACCCTTTGGTACACTCATACAGCTTCTAGGAGCCTAAGACCCCTCATTTCCCCTATTTTTGTACACCCGTACGGTATCTGGTACATCCGTACCACTATTATTCTTCCACCTAAACTCTTTCTACCCTTATTCCTGAGCACCTAAGTCATAATTCAAGCATAAACACTTCTAAAAGCTTAATCACAACATACTAGACACGGTGTCTACCCCTTATACTACCGAGAAATCTCAATAAGGCGGCAACACCCTCTCTTCCCATCATCGTCACGTACACATGCTTCACGTGAACATGCATATTCAAGTAAGCAACATCACATCTTAATCACCAAACACATCAATACATATATATATACGTATACATTCTATCAATCATACACATTCATAGTATAAAACAACTAGGGTCTCTAATGTGGGTATGACAACTCTCTCCCCCTAAAAGGAATTTTATCCCCGAAATTTGAACCTGAGCTACTAGGGAATAGGTGGGGATATTGCTTTCTCATCACTGATTCCCATTCCCAAGTGGCGTCTTGTCCTGTATGATGGTTCCATAGGACTTTCACCAAAGGAATCTGTTTGCTCCTCAACTGTTTAGTTTCCCTGGCCAGAATTTGAATCGGCTCTTCACTGTAAGACAAATCCTGCTGTACCTCAATGGATTCAATCGAAATGACATGAGAAGGATCTGACCTATATCGTCTTAGCATTGAAATATGAAATACATTATGAATCCGATCCAACTCTGGCGGTAAGGCTAATCTGTAGGCTAACGGTCCCACTCGCTCTAACACCTCATATGGTCCAATGAAATGAGGACTCAATTTCCCTTTCTGTCCGAACCTCAAAAGCCTCTTTTATGGAGACACCTTTAGAAATACTCTATCTTCGACATCATACTCTATATCCTATCTTCTCAGATCTATGTGGGACTTATACTTATCTGATGCTGCCTTCAATCTAGCCTTAATCAATTGTACTTATTCTTCTGCCTATAGTACTAATTCCGGACAAATTAGCCATCGTTCACTAACCTCGTCCCAATGCAAAGGCATCCTACATTGTTGACCATACAATGCTTCGTAAGAAGCCATCTGTATACTGGACTGATAGCTGTTATTGTAGGCAAACTCAATCAATGGTAAGTAGCAATCCCAACTACCTGTCCATTCCATAATACAAGCACGTAGCATGTCCTCTAAAATTTGAATCACTCTCTCTGACTGGCCATCGGTTTAAGGGTGAAAAACAGTACTAAACAGTACTCTCGTACCCAAAGCCCTCTGAAAAGTACCCCAAAACCGTAACATAAATCATGAATCTCAGTCAAACACTATAGAGGATGGAATCCCATGTAACCAAACAATTTCATCAATATACAGTCTTGCTAACCTTTCCAAACTATAATCTATATGTACAGGTAGGAAATGAGCTGCCTTCATTAACCTGTCCATGATTACCCATATGGCATCATGTCTATTCTACGTCATTGGTAGCCCTGTAACGAAATCCATCATGATCCAATCCCATTTCCATTTTGGAACCAGTAATGGATTAAGTAACCCTGCTGGTACCTGATGTTCTGCTTTAACTTGCTGGTATATCAGACACTTAGCTATAAAATTGGCTATATCATTCTTCATACCAATCCACTAGTAGTGTTGTTTCAAGTCCCGATACATCTTCGTACTACCTGGATGATATAAAAATATAGAGCTATGAGCTTCCTCTAAGATCTGCCTCTTTAGCTCCTCATCTGCTGGGATGTACAGTCTATTCCCGTACCTTAGGTTACCATTATCATCTATCATAAAAAGTGCAGTCTTACCCATTTGAACTTTTTGTAATTACTTCTGATACTCTTCATCATTCACTGCACTTCTTTGAATCTATTCTGTTAATAGCGGCTTCACTTATAACTGTAATTGTACTACTATACAGTCAGGTTGCATCTCTAATAAGCCATTCATCTGTCACATTTCCTGAACTAGTATCAACGGTGACTGTCTCAACCCTACAAACACTTTACGGCTTAATGCATCTGCCACTGAATTAGATTTCCCTGGATGATAGTCAATCACACAGTCGTAATCCTTTATCAATTCAAGCCAATGTCGTTGCCTTAAGTTTAATTCCTTTTGCGTGCCCAAGTACTTCAAACTCTTATGATCAGTATACAAATAACATAACTTGCTATATAAATAATGTCGCCAAATCTTCAATGCAAAGATAATGGCGGCTAACTCCAAATCATGGGTCGGGTAATTCTTCTTGTGTGGCTTCAACTGTCTCAAAGTGTACGCAATTACCTTCCCCTCTTGTATAAGAACACACCCCAATCTATTGAGCAAAGCATCACTGTATATAACAAATGTGGTGCTTGGCGTCCGTAAGGTCAAAATCGGAGCTCGAGTCAAACACGCTTTCAATTGGTCAAAGCTCTTTTGACATTCGTCCGTCCATAGGAAAGGAATATCCTTCCGTAGAAGAGTTGTCAACGGCATCGCAAGCATCGAGAAGCCCTTAATAAACCATCTATAATATCCAGCTAACCCTAAAAAACTACAGATCTCACTAACGTTCCATGGAGTCGGCCAATCAAGTACGGCTTTGATCTTGCTCGGATCCACCCTGATTCCCTTGGCTGAAATAACATGTCTTAGAAATACTACTTGCTCTAACCAAAAATCAAATTTGGACAATTTACCATATAACTATTTCTCCCATAGCCATTGCAACACTAACCTCAAGTGCCTATCATGATCATCTCGAGTCTTCGAATACACCAGGATATCATCGATAAACATGACTATGAATTGATCTAAGTAATCCATAAAGATCATATTCATGAATGCCATGAATGCTGTAGGTGCATTCATCAGTTCGAATGGCATCACCAAGAACTCATAGTGACCATAGTGAGTCTGGAAAGCTGTTTTCGCTATACTCCCTCCTTGAACCCGGAGTTGGTGGTATCCCGATCACAAGTCAATCTTAGAGAATACCGCGACATCTTTCAACTGATCAAATAGATCATCAATTTAGAGCAAAGGATATCTGTTCTTGATGGTCACCCTATTCAACTGTCGGTAGTCAATACACATCCTCATTGTACCGTCCTTCTTTTTCACAAATAATACTGGTGTGCCCCATGGTGAGAAACTCAATCTAATAAAACCCTTATTTAACAGTTCTTGCAACTGTATCTTTAATTCCCTTAATTCTAGTGGTGCCATACGATACGGTGTCATGGAGATCGGCTTAGTTCTCGATAACACTTATATCTCAAACTCTACTTCTCATTCTGACGGTAGTTCTAGCAATTCCTCTGGGAATACATCCAGAAAGTCACATACCATCGGAATATTGGCTATTTGCACTCCTCTCTGTCTTACAGCTATCACTTGAGCTAACACTGCATCACAATCCTGTCGTAACAATCTCTGAGCTGCCACAGCTAAAATTACTCTAGCGGTATTACCCCGTATCACTACTGTATCATGCTCTGATTGCTACAGAGTTACTATTTTTTTGATGACAATCCATTACTGCCTTGTCCCTGGCTAACCAGTCCATACTTAAAATAATATCGTACTCACAGAATGATATTTCTACTAAATCCACCATAAAGCACACACCATGAATGATCAATGGACACTATCTACACACCCTATCGACTACCACATCCCTTCCTAAAGAACTCGATACCATCATCTCATAACCTAATCCCTCATATGACATTAAATATTCAAGCAAATCCATATTAATATAAGAAACAAAACTAACGCATCATGATTGGAAATAAGTACATTACCAATCACCACATCTGAGGCATGTTGATCATCCCGTTGCACCAAGTTATACACTCTGGTGGGAGCTCCAACAGTTTGAGAAATCTTCACCATTAATGCTAAGAAATCTTCATAATTAAAACCCTGAACTAGTGTCCAGATCCAAAAATTCAAACCATGTTCAAATCTCTTACATCTCTCACGGCCAGATGTCAATATGTTGGTAATATAATAAGCCAACTATGTGAATTCTCTCTCATATTCTGCAATCAACATATCCCCCTGTCTCAAATTGAGGAACTCTTGCAGCTTCTGGTCGGTATATGCAGTTGGCATATATTTCTAATGGAATGCCCCCTGAAAGTCATCCCATGTCAATACTGGAGGATCTTCCATACTCTGTGGAATGGTCTTCCACCATTTATAAGCATCCTTCTTCAACAGGGAACTAGTATACTCAAACTTAGCCATCTCAGGGCACTTCAACTGACGTAGAACCTGTTGTGTACGTTCCAACCACATCTCTGCTTCATATCGATCCATTGTCCCAACAAAATCAGTAGCCCCGTATGATCTCAACTTTGTAAAATCTAACTTATATTCCTCTCTTAGTTCTGGCAGAGGTGGAGCTAGAGTAATCGGTAAAGTCTGACCCTGTGCCCGTAGATACTGGAGAAACTGGGCAAACTGGGCTGCCATCGGATCAACTACTGAGGCATCCGCTCTCTCAACCCGAGGTACCCTCTCTCTAGGTTACCCCCGTCCTTCCTGTCTCAGCTGTCTCTCGCCTTTATCCCCTGTATCTGATGTACTCTCTTGGGGATTAAAGTTACCCTCTCCTTCCTCACTCACTATAATAGCTCAGTCTATCATAGAACCTAATCTGTAACACAATAACATAAATCATAACAGTTAGTAGTGGTAGGGACTGGCAACTGCCCGTATGTAGCCTATTAATCATCGGCTGTAGTCCTAATTGACAGAAAAAATTCATGGTAAGCTAAACTGTATCTCTAATACCACTTAAACATGTCACACCCAGCCCATACATGGGGTAACATGCTCCTGTAGCATGAGTATTGATCCTCCCCAGGGAAAAATTGCTACTCACACCACAAGGGATGCATCATCTCTGTGATCTAGTAAAGTTTATATAGGTACACGTCTCTGTATTAGGTGGTGAAAGAAAGTAATAGCATGGCATTCATACATTATACATGTCAAACCCTAGATGTACAATCATTCATTCATGCAATTCGTATTGGTAAGCAACTCAATTATATTATATTCATACAGTACAAGTCATACAACAGGGTTCGTGTAATTTACATAATATATACACCACACAATACAGAGTTGACTACTACTGCTAGGATTAATAGAACCACTCTAACCAAAAATAAATTAGAGTATGCCCCATTGGTCCCATACCACTTTGAGAATAACCCCTTTCTCTGCTAATAACCTCTAACACTTCTCTGACCGCTCTCCCGATGGCTTGGAACCTACGTTCATTAAATGATAAACGCTGAGTATAAAACTCAGTGGTGCTGGGTAAACATAGACAAACACACAGGTATAATTCATTTCATAGCAAACCATAACAAGCGTCGTATATCAAGCATTGCAATCAATCAATAACATCATCATATAGACCATCATAACATACATTTCCAATACATGCAATGTGAATGCAGTTATGCCTTGCATTCTTCCTCCTCATCAATTCACTCATTCCCTCTTGTTTTCCTGTAATTGTGCACATTCCTTTTGCACATACTGGGTCCTTATAGGTATCGGTACTCATCTCCCGAAGGAGGGCATATAACTGTGTGGCGCTTTGTACCCATTTCCTACTGTAGGTCTCGAGACTCATCTTCCATTGGGAGGGTATTAATCTACATGATTCCTTAAAGGAATCCATCATCATTCTTTTAACCCAGTATGCCCAGAGCTTATAGATTTGCTCTCATCTCTCGCTTTCTTTTTCCTTATCCTTTCCCTTCTTCAATACCATGCATGTTTATGAAAGCATTCATACACATATACATCATGTCACATACTCAACTCATCAAAGAAAGCTATAAAACCTCAAAGCAATAACGTAGCAACAAGGAGCATCCTTTTTAGACCTTCCTTAGGCCTTAAGGCATAGAAATAAGCCATAACCATAGCAACAAGCATAAACCTAGCATAAACCTAAAGACCAACTACTTCTAGCGTAGACTTGTAATCCTGTCTCTATCGATCACCACGTTAAACTCTTAGTTCTCGTGCTTCCTAAGCCACTAAGAATGCCTTTCTTATGAATTATAAGGGTTAAGAAGGTTTTAGAAGGTTTAAGAATGCTAAAGATGAAAGAAACTTTTAATACTTATCCTTTGACTTGTCAAACTTAAGTTACGTACGGCCGTACCAGATTCCATACGCCGTACTGAATTAAAACTCTTGACAAGCAAAAACTCCTGCGAGCAATGGTATGCCCATACTGTCCCAACTCACCTGACAAACCCAATCTCCCGCAAATACACGTACGACCATACCACCCTTTGGTATGCCCGTACGGCTTCCAGGAGCTTAAGACCCCTCATTTCCCCTATTTTGGTACGCCCGTACGGTATCCCGTATGTTCGTACCACTATTATTCTTCCACCTAAACTCTTTCTACCCTCATTCTTGAGCACCTAAGTCACAATTCAAGCATAAACACTTCTAAAAGCTCAATCACAACATACTAGACATGGTGTCTGCCCCTTATACTATCGAGAAATCTCAATAAGTTGGCAACACCCTCTCTTCCCATCATCATGACGTACACATGCTTCATATGAACATGCATATTCAAGTAAGCAACATCACATCTTAATCACCAAATGCATTAATACATATATATATATATATATATATACATTCTATCAATTATACACATTCATAGTATAAAACAACCAGGGTCTCTAATGCGGGTGTGACATATTTGTTGTAATACCAGCAGACACTGTCGATAAACTCTGTTTATAATGGAATCTTTTCCTAATGGACTAGATACTACTACATCATACCCCAAACTATCATTAGTGATGTCTAATGAGTGTGTAAATCTAGTGTTGACATATGAGTGACTTGAACCAGAGTCAAATAACACATACATCTCATAGTCAAAGATATGGAAATTACCAATTATGACATCCGTATCCTGACGATCATCACTTTGTCGTAGATTGTAAACCCATGCTGGAGCTGCCCTTAACTAATTAAATAATCCCTGACTAATTATTCTACCACCATTACCTTATCCTCTGCCTCTACTACTCTCACCAATAGGAGATACCCTAGTAGTTGGTTAAACCATAGGATTTTGCTGATATGATCCTCCCTCAACTGCTGCATGAACTGGCATTATACTAGGATTGGGACATTCTCGAGCAAAATGTCTGGCTCTACCACATTGGTAACACACTTTAGTTCTAAATCTGCAGACTCCCAAATGATATCTTCCACATGTAGGACATGGTGTAAATCTTGTATCAAAACTGCTGCATCTAGTAATTGGCCCACTTTGAGCTCTAGGTGGTACTGGTGGTCTAAATCTGGATGTTTATGGAGTAAATGAGCCTTGGTATCTACCCCTCTTCTATGCACTAGAAGAAGAACCAGAACTCCTAAACTATCTCTTGATTTGTCTAGCTTTGCTCTCCTCTTCTTCTTGCATAGTGCACTCTTGACTCAAAGCATTGGTTATCAGAGCTAAAAAGTTATCATAATTAAATCCCTGAATAAGAGATCTAATTTGAGGCTTCAACCTCTGTTCGAATCTTTTGTACCTTTCATGTCTGGTAGTCAGAATATTACCCGCATAGTAAGCAAGTCTTATAGATTCTCTCTCATATTCTGCTATTGATAAATCCCCTTGTCTCAAACTCAGAAATTCCTGCAATTTCTGATCAGTGTAAGAAGTCAAAACATATTTCTATTGGAACTCCATTTGAAAATCTCCCCAAGATAATATAGGAGGTTTAGATAACCCTTATGGAATAGTCTTCCACCATTCATAGGCATCATCTTGCAGCAAAGAAACAACATACTCAATCTTTAATTCATTGGAATAATTCATTTATTGCAACACCCTATGAGTACGTTCTAACCACATCTTTGCCATATATGGATCAGTAGTCCTTGAGAAATCTGTAGCCCCATAAGTTATCAGTTTCTTGAAAATCATGCTTTTCCCTTTGTTTCTAGACTACTACTGCCGACACTGATTTGGGTTGCCCCTGAAGTGTACGAATAAACTGAACAAATTGCGTGACTATTGGATCTAACACCATAGCTGTAGGCTATTCAACCAATGGTACCCGTTTTGCCTGTTCACTATGTACTTGATCGTTCCTAACTCTAGCACCCACTTCTGAAGTACCCGCTTATGAATCAAAATTATATCCACCTTCTTCCCCCTTTATCATTGCCCTATCTGACATATTGAATACTCTAAAACTAAAGATTAATAAAAGAACATCCATCAGTAGTAAGGACTAATAGACTCTTACCCGTGTAACTTCTACTTTGACAGTAAATCTTATCATGATATGAGCTAAACCATAGCTCTGATACCACCCAAAATATGTCACACCCATGATCCGGTATAACATGCCTCCCATAGCATAACTACCAATCTCCTTTAATAGAAGACTAATAATTATCCTACAAGGGATGCATAACATAAAACACCAATCATAATATGCATGCATATCATATACAGTAGATAAACTTTAAACATGTAAACTCATCTCATCATCATAAATAAGCATGCAATTAACTCATTATCATCATCTCTGATATCCAACAGAACATGTCATAAATTCTGATGTTAAACAAAAATATGTCATATATAAGTATGTAGTGAAAAACATGGAATGTCATTAAAACTTTACTGCTAAAGTACAGATAAAGTGGAAAGTTGCACGAGCCACAGAATAAGGGTCTGTTTGGTAGTCCAATACCTCTACTGTCGCACTATCCTAGGTCTCCTGTTATCGCCACTACTTCCCCTGATTTCTCGTGCCTCTAGTGCCTTCATTTATCAATTGACAAACATTGAGTATAAAACTCAATGGTGCTAGTAAAATAATAACATGCAACATTTATAATATAACACACAACATATTGATCATTTAACATGTCACAAAGTAGCACATCTAATTAAGAAAATTTCTCATATAACATTCTATTTGTAGACAAAACTTAATCAAGTATTAGAATCAACAGATATCAACCACATATGACATTCATAATATACATAGCTTTCAAATAATACTTTTAGCATTCATTATCTGCTCATTTCATAATGATTCCATCAATGTTTATGCATATGAATGCGATGGAATATGCCTTTTTCTTTCTTTAAAATGCATCATGATATGCATTCCCCTTTGTTTTTCCTATATCATAATCATAATCATGAATTATGACTGGTTTGCAGTTCATGTATATGCACATACGTACTAGCTTGGCCATATACCGCTTTCGGTATTTTCATATCTTGGTGTTCCTGTTTACTTTTATCCGGGAACACATTATCGCCATTCTATATTTTTATTGAGCTTCATCAGTATCCTCACAATTCGCTCATTTTCCTCCTTCAGTATCTCTCCAACATACATGTAGCTTAGTACTCGTACCTTATGTTTTTGGTACGTGTGTGTGTTCCACTGTCTTTTCGATAACAAATTATCATATCATCATATCCTCACATCGGTCATTTTCCTCTCTCCTTATTACTCCAATGTGCATGCCATGATAAATGCAATGTAAAATGACATGCCATATGAATCATGATTTTTTTGCAAACATAGAACATCATATCATAGGCATAGGTACCACAAACCAACTTGTTCATGGCATAGGCATAAATCATCGCAACCCACCATTTTAGCATAACTAGCATGTTTAGCATAAATTAACATATTTGAACATAATCAGTATAACTTATAACATTGCAGCTAGTACAAACTATTATCTCATATTATTCATGAAGGTAAACATTTTGTCTTACCCATCAATTCATTTTAAATGAATCAACATGTCAATAGCATATACAAACCATCACCACTAGCACAACCATTAATACAAACCAATGCGACTAGCAAAAACCTGCCACTACTTTTCCTTTGTCTAAGATTTGATGAATAGGTTCACTATTTGTATCGTCACCTAATCACCATATAACATCTTTTTAATAACTCAATCAAACATAACTTAAATCACATATAACTTATTTTATTCATGCTATAGATTCATAGTCATATCATAGAGACATTATCCAATCATGCATATAAAATATTATAACCATGTAGTTAATATTTATTCATCTTTAACCACTTTTTTTTATCATGGTAATAATCATATTTAACCTTTATTACTAAGCTTTGGCAATTAAGGTAGAATAATATTTACAATGCATGTGACTTAATCATGACCTAGTTGACTTATCTTACCATTTTCATTAAGTAATTGCATTCTATAAATTTATAACTTTCTACCATTAAAAAGTAGACTTACATACCTTTCTATACATATATTATAAGCCCCATAATTAATTTATTAAGATATGCAAATAAATCATACAAATTTACTATTTTTAATTAGCCAGTTAATTTATTACGTGAACCTCTTTTCTTTCGGGACCTTTTTGATTAACCAAATGACATCTAAATTGAGTAAAACCAATTTTATTAAAAAGTAGACTCTTAGATATTCAAAGTGGTATATTATACATTTTTTAATTCATTTGTTTAGACCTTCAAAGTTATATTTTATGATAAGTTAGAAAAACTGCCTAAATCCAGCAAATAGTTTCGGCATGAATTTCATTTCCTTATCTTACTTGGTTAATCATCATCCATTTTAGCTTAGTTAATTAATTTTACCATTTATATAATTAGATAATCATCTTAAAAGTAGGTTTTAACTTAACATAACCAAAATCATCAATAAAAGTGATTCGTTACTTATATTCATATGTAGTGATTAGATCATGCATGCAATTACACAAAAAATGTTTCATGCAACTACTCTTAACCATTTAATATATACAATAGCCCTTTACTCTAACCAAAATGCATGTATACATGTACCAAAATGAGAGGTGCATGTAGGGAATTTAATCCCTAGTCATATACATGTTAATCCCACTAATACTACATAACTCACATAAGCATATGATAATGGACACATCACTTGATTTATCAAACATGTTAGGAAACAGCTATGCACTATAACATGCATCATAACTAACGCACACATGAATGAGGACCAATAACATTATGAACCCACCTTTCGCACAACACACATAAAATGCAGTGATCTCCTTTAAGTAGCAACTTAACACCATAAACACACACAAAATGGCAAGATTAGGGCATAACACTCAACCAAGTTCCTCTTATAATGCTAGTAAAGCTTCTAAGGCAACATGCAAGCAAATATGGAATGATTTTAAGTGGCGTTGGTGTGTTTAGGGAGGCTACCGAATTGAAGAAGAAAAAATAGAGAGGAAATTACCAAAAAGAGAAGGAAAGAAATGAGCTAATTTCTAAAGGTTTAGGCTTAAATATGAAGGGATTATAATACCATGCTCTAGTCCATAATTTAACATGCAATGTACACTCACCATAAGCTTAACACCTCATTTTTGTATGCAACCTAAGCTTAACACCTCATTCATCACTTAACACCTCATTATTTGCAATCATTACTTAGTAATCATGAAGGGGGTTTACTTAGCTTATTATGCACACTCTTACACCAAATCAAAACTACATGCTTCATTCACAGGGCATCATTAATTTATACGTATAAGCTTCATGTTAAATCATATGATTTAATTAATTTATTTATTTTAAGCATACAAATTATTTAATAAAAATTTCTAATCACATAATTTATAATAAACCATATACTTACATGCCAATCTAAAGTAATTTAGATATCCATATTCTTTAATTAAATTCTATACATATAATTTATTCTATGCCTGAAACTTAATTTAGCACATTAATCATGCAAAATTCCTATTTAAGTCTAGCATTTCTAATGAATAAATAACACATACACAATCAAGTAATCATGCATATTAATCACATATAACTTCTAGTGTGTGTCGTGAGGATGTGACAGGAATTTATGTTAGTGGGGTGCAAGAAAGAAAGAGAAAGTATTAAATATTGGTATTTGAAGTTAGTAGAAAAAGATGGGAATGATAATTTATGTATAAATAAAGTATTAGAAGGTATTTTAAGAATATAAAGGACATTTGTGAGGATATGATTTGTCACATCCACATTTAAGACCCTAGTAGTTTTGCACTGTTACAAGTGTATATGCTTGATACACGATAGAATTGAGATGTATATGTATGTGAATATATATACTTGTTCATTTTGAATGGTTATGTGTATGTCTTATGGAATGATTGCTAGGGTGGGATGTGATGAGAATTAGGAAGAGGATGATGTTTAGGAGTATAATGAGTGGTTGTCACCTTATTTAGAGCTGTGATTTCTCTGTAATATAAGGGGCAGACGCTAGGTCGAGCATGATCCAATTGATGGTGTAGAAGTGTATTATACATTTAATTGGTGTTTAGGTAGCTTGGGAGTGAGCTAGAGGGATGGTGGAGATGAGAGTAGGGCTTGGTACGGGCGTACGGGTTACCGTACGGGCGTACCAAGCAAGGTAGATCAGTGGTGTGAGGCTCCTGGAGACCGTACGGGCGTACCAAAGAGTGGTCCGACAGTACGTGTACTCGCAGGAAATTGGGTTTTTTAGGTGAGTTTTAGGCGTATGGGCGTACCAAATGGGGTACGGGCGTACCATCCCTCGTAGGAATTGTGTTTGTCAGAAGTTTTAGCCCCGTACGGGTGTACCGAATCTGGTACGGCCGTACGTGACTCATTGTTGACTTTTTAAAAGGGTTGAAATGGATAAGTATGCTCACTTTTCTTAAGATAAACTCTCCTAAACTCTCTAAAACATTAGGGTTTCAGGATTTTGAAGAGATATAGCTCAATAATTAAGGGGTAAAGCTAGAAGAAGGTTACAGAGGGATTACGAGCATATGATAGGCATGCCACCATCACAGGTTAGTGCCTCTTATGATTGATGCTTCGTTAAGAAATCATCAACGGGTGGGGAAATACTTACTTTATTATTATTGGTATGTGTTTATATGTTTGTATTCTTGTGAATCTGTAAGATAAGGTCTATATGTGTTCTAATAGAAAGGTAAGTAAATGAAATGGGTATATGAATAGGGAAAGTATGTGTTTAATGAATAAAGATGTGCCTATAAACATTGGTGATTGAAGTGATTGATGAGTCATGATTTGAATGAGGAATATATGTGAATTATCTACACAGTGAATTATATGACTTGTGTGAATGATGGCTTATGCTATATAGAGGTGTCATTATACGTATTCTTTATAGTACCATGAAATATTGTATGCATATCATGTCATGCACCATATAGGTATATGAGAATACATTAATGGCATGTATAGAGAGAGGCGAAGGGATGAAAGAAAAAGAGAGCTTTATGCTCCAATCATACTGGGTTATAATGATGATGGGATTCCTTTAAGGAATCGTTTAGATGAATTACCTCCTGAGAAGGGAGATGAGTCTCGAGACCTACAGTAGGAAATGGGTGCAAAGCACCATACAGTATTATATGTCCTCCTTCAGGAGATGAGTACCGGTACCTATAGGGACCCAGTATGAGAGAGAGATTGTGCACAATCATAAAAGAAAGGAAAGGAACATAGGTTACAAGAAAACAAGAGGGCGAAGCATAGCATAAATGCATCCTCATGAATGATCATTATCATTCACATATCATGAAAATGTAAGGAAAAAGGATGAATGCAGCACCAAGTGTGCATATATGAATGTGTGACAAATATCTAAAGAATAGTACAAAAAGGAGGAACACCAAGAATAACGGTGTCCTCATAATAATGATGATATAAGATGGTATTAATGATGACGGGTTATCGAATGAATATTTGGAGGATATACCATAAAGCATGATGATGTAACTGTGTGTTATATGAATATCTGACATATGTAAATATGTACTTTGGTATCTATCTATTATGTATGATGCGGATGTCGCAGGTTCACATATGATATGATATATATGATGTGGTATATTATATGATAGGGATTGTAACTTATGTCATATATGTTATATTGCATATAATAAGGAGATGATATAGTTTCCTTAAGAAGGGCTTACGTTCTAAGTATAATCCATTAATGGATACACAAGGGGATGTAAGTATGTTACCGGTAACACCCGTTTACGGTACGATTAGCAGGTTTGGCTTGTTTCATTTGTCCATCTTTGTTGTTATTATTGTATATTAAGATTGTAGCACCACTGAGTGATATACTCAGCGTTCATCATTTAATGGACGCAGGTTAGCAGCTGAATATAGAGTGCAAATTTCGAGGTAGCCATTTAGCAGGGATCAATAAGGCAGGGACTTAGAATAGTTGTAATTGTATTTATTCATTTATCTTTTGAGTAAGCGGTAAATGTGATATGTGTGTATGCCATGGAATGCTCTGAACCTTATTCCGCCTGCTTATCATTGCCTGTTGATATCATGTGCATGATTAATTAAGATGATGGTCTATCCCTTGTAGGATATTTACTGATTTTCTTTTAGAAAATCATTAGCTATTCTACGGGAGCATGTCATTCCTCGTCG
>CANYBF010652758.1:0-31445 GCA_948192965.1 Dalechampia spathulata
GCTTTCACTACGTGTGTATGTTCCTTTGTATGCCCTATGCCATGAAAAGTATGCTAATTGAACTTGAACCTTAAGCGTATGCTAGGAGCTTTTATTAAACTTAAACAATGAGCGTATTAAGATGGAATACAAATAGATTCAAAAATCCCGAACCCATACTCTGAAGAAACGAAGGTCGTTTTCAACTCTGAAAAACCTAAGTTTTATTTCCTAGTTTTCAAAGTTAATTCAATTGGATTAATAGAAACAAACTAGGTGGCGACTCCACACTCTGCTTTCTCAAAAGGTAAAACCTGAAAAGCCGGAAACGGAACCAAAGCTCACACATGGCATAGTGAATGGCATACCATATGCATGATATGTGAAATGATATATGACATGTGTATGTATGACATGGCATAGTGAATGACATACCATACGCGTGGCATGTGAAATGATGTATGACACATCATGTGTATGACATGGCATAGTGAATGACATACCATATGCATGATATATGAAATGATGTATGACATGGCATATTTATGACATAGCATAGTGATACATATGTGAATGTGTATTCAACATAGTATATATCATGGCATACGATATAGCATGTGGAATGTCATGGCATAATGGCATGGCATGGCATATTGGTTAATTGCACGTATTGTTTTGCATATTGGTGCATTTAGCATATTTACATATTTGTACGTATATGCATACAAAATACGGTATGTTATGGCATGGCATATGCATGGCATGACATAATAGTGTATGATGTATCATGTGACATGATGATGTATATTTAAGCAAATATAAATCCATCCACGAATAAAAATAATAGAGGCCGGTGAAAGGGATCGAGGAAATTAGGGGATATTAGGGGGGGATTAATTATTACAAGCCAATAATAATCCTATCCTATTATATAAATATCCTCGCATACATATTTTGGGACGTTAAGTAACGTCCCCTCCTCCTCGGGTGAATTTTCTCCTTGGGCGACATGAGCCAAAAATACACGAATGATTAATATGCAAAAAAACAAATAAATTCATTAGTAGCAAATGAATTTAGGATTTATTTGACTAGTCCAATGCCATATAAAAGCATGAACCAAGAGTCAAAATTCAGCAATTATTTGGTAATAATTACGTGAATTAACACGAGCCGGATTGTGAAAATTAAATTTCATAAAAATAATTTTAGGTAAAATTATTTTTATTTGATCATGGAAAATTAAATAGGAGGGCTAACATCACATAAAAATTATTGGAGATAGCCACTCGACCAATTAAAATCCAATCTTTTCAAAAATCGCATTTATACGAGTAAAAATGGCTTTTTATCGTAGAAAATTAATTTTGAGGCCAAAATTAATTAAATGTAATTATTTTATGATAGATCCAAAATATTTAAGCCACTGTAAAGCATCAAATAACACTGAAAAAATCAAAATACGTTAAAATATGATTGAAAATCTAGTTTTTCTGAAAATTTTCTAGAGGATGTGCGCCGTACATCAGGCAATGTGCGCCACACATGGACTGTGTGTGACACACATGGCATGATGTGTGGCATACATGGCTTGTAAATCTACAAGAAAATCAAATCTGTCAGTACAAAAATGATCTACAGACCAAAATAAGCAACTTTAATGAAGACAGTACCTCATTTTGAACAAGAATCGGCCTCCGTTTTGCATTTCAAACAATTAATTGGGCAATTAATTTAAATAATTAATTTTAAGGCTAAAATCAATTAGATCTAGACAATATTTGATAGATCTAGAACCCCAAAAATATGGACAAGCCTTTGGAGTTGCTGGAAAAATCAAATCCGAAGCAGATCAGGCAAAAAAAGGTGTTTTCTGTGAAATCCGAGATCCATGTGCACCACACATAAATCCATGTGTGCCACACATAGGCTATGTGTGGCACATATGGTAGCATATGTGGCACACATGGGTCAAAAAATTGAAAAAAAAATCAAGGATTTTTAAGCAAAAACCCTAGATCTAGCCCCGATCTAAGCAGATCGGAGCATGAAAATGAGTTTTGCTTCATAGATTTGCATCCAACTCAAGAAAAATAATTTTAAAGTTAAGATTATTTTAAATTCGGCACGTATATGGCAGATCCAGAACACTAGAGGCATAGGGAGCCTTTAATGTTGTTGAAATAGCCAGATCGGGCAAAAAACCGATGAAAAATGGGAGAAAAATGGCATTTTCTTTGAAATCTGGAGCCTATATGTGCAACATATAGGCTCATGTGCACTACACATGAGCTACATGTGGTGCACATGGGTCTATATGCGCAGCATATGGCCCGTAAATAGTAGCAGAATTGAAAAATAACGAAAAAAATGGAAGATTTACCTGTTGGCAGTAGGTTTTCCTCCTTGATCTTCACTCCAATCATGCTTAGGGAGCCTAACTAGAGCTAATTTATCTCTAAATCCCTATAATTCAATTAATTAAGTGTTTAATTAATTTTGATAGAATTTTGGTAGAGTTTTAGGTTGCTTCTGGAGCAAATTTCAGACCCCAAACTCTATATTTATAGAGCTAAATTAGGGCATGGAAAAATTGTAATTTTTGGGCCGGATTTGAAAAATTTTAAGGGAATGTGTGGTACACATCATGTGATGTGCACAGCACATAGCCCATATGCTGTACACATGGTGCCATATGCGTAGCACATTACCTCTTGACCCGTTGCGTGGGGCCCACTATGTTTGCATCGGGATGTGCGCCTTATGTGCGCCACCTCACACGAGCAAAACGGGATGCACACCGTATGTAAAATAAGCGTCATTTGACATATTAGGACATTGTCCAATGAAAAATACTCCGAATTTGGTCCCGGGAAGGCTCCCGACCAAACGTCTTTTCGTTTCAAATGGTATGCATATGGCACTATTCACCCTATATGTATTTCACCTCGTATGGGCGAAATGTAACACATGTGACATGCCAAATATGTGCTATTTGACATTCTAAGATGTTGTGCGATGTGGCTCGCATCCCGTTTGGTCCCGAAAGTAGGCCCTACCAAACGTCTTCTTTAAGCCATATGCGTAGCGTATAGTGCTATGTGCTACGCATATAGCATTTTTGCCCTATGTGTGCCAGCTTGCACGGGTAAAATCGGATGTGTGCCATATGTCAACTAAGATGCAAATGACATTCTGAGTCACTTTGCAGTTATGAGTTTTGCCAAATTCGGCCCCGAACGATGAGTTCCACTAATGGGCCTATTTTGGGCCCATAATGCTATGTGGTCAAAATGTGGCATTTAGCATGCCAAGTGTTGTGCCTCGTGTAGGCATAAATGGAATGTGTTCTGTGTGCACAAAACACTCAAAGTGGGTCGTCAGATGTGGTGGGCCCTACCAGTGCCCTAACTCGGGCCCATAATGCTATGTGCCCGAAATGTGGCATTTGGCATGTCATGCGTTCTACCTTGCGTAGGTAACACGTGATGTACTCTGTATGCATAGAATACTCAGAAAAGCTGATAAAGGTGGTGGGCCCCACCCATGTACTATTTTAGGCAAATAGTGCCAAGTGCCCAAAATGCAATATTTTGCATTCTGTATGCTCTGCCTTGCATAGGCAAGAATAAAGTGTGTTCTGTATGCACAGAACACCCAGAATAAGTTAGCGAGGGTGGTGGGCCCCACCAGTGACATGGTGGGCCCCGTCAACTGTAATGCGCTCTGAATATCCTAAATACCCAAGGGAAGCCACAAAAGCATACATGCATAATCAGGATCGGTAATGGGGACTAATACCAAGCTTAACCGACAGAAACCTGAAATTACAAGTGAGTGAAAAGCCAGGGTCAATAGTTTGCCCCCTAATCAGGACCATTTTGAGACGCCACAAGCGCAAGTCATCAAAATGAGATATGATCATAACATGACTTTTCACAAGAAATAAGGAAGGTACCTGATCGATGCTCGTATCGAGGCCCGATGCTCATGCTGAGGCTTACAGTGTGCTTGCGTGGAGGCTCTACAGAGTGCCTGTGTGGAGGCTTGTAACCTGATTCTATGATTGGGAGCCCGCTACCCGGGCTAGATTGATTAATGCTGATCTGCTGCTCATGCTGAGGCTTAGGAATCTAATTTTGTCACTGGGAGCTCGGTGCTCGGGCTAAATTGATCAAGGCTGATCAGTGGTCCTCAGTAGGACTGATGGCTTTGCTGCGAGGCTTGAAATTATCTGAAATCATTATTCAGATGCCTACTACTAGGCTTTGAGAATCAAGGGCTTGATTCAGTGATCTCTGCTAGATCAAGTGGTCACTTATGGGACCTCGGCGACTGTCTGCTGGGTCGGTGCTCGCGCCATCCTAAAAAATGTCAAATATCTCTAAAATGGCATTTAGGATCCTTTGCTGGGTCTTTGACACTTTCTAGTCAACGGTTTTGACCAGCAAATTCCCAGCTCTGTCACTGGGGGCCCGACATTCAGGCTATTCCGATCAGGGTTGACCGGTGGTCACTGCAAGATCGAAGGCTTCTTTGCCAGTAAATCATCTGAAGTCGGTGTTCAGATGCCTATGCGTTAGGGTTTTGAAGTCAACGGCTTGACTTTGTGATCTCTGCTGGATCGGGTGGTTCAACTGCGGAACCAGAGGTGACCGTCTACTGGGTCGGGGTGATCAACCGTCAGATCATATTCTCGATCCATCAAATAAGTGTTGTCCGTCTCCAAAATCTACCTTTGGGACCCTCTGTCGGAATGCAACACTATCTGGTTAATGGCTTGACCAGAAGTCAAAGGTTTGACTATTTTTGATCGTCTGCTGGATCAATTTCCTGTCTTTGCTAGACATGGGAAAATAATTTATCAGTGAAATTGGTATTAAAATGGTCCAGGAAAAAAAATACCTGAATTTTAGAGTATCAGTCTGCTGCATTCTGACTGATTTTCTGGATTTTTCAGACGTCGTGGGTCGTGAAAATTGGGCTCGGCAAAGCAAATGACCTCCAAAAATTCTGAAATTTTTACCAGATGCCTAATTCTTCATGTGTATCTTAGTGGAGGGGTGTCACATGTTAGCAAACCCCTCTGTAGGCCAGCACACATTAGCATTTTCTGCTATGTGTGGTGAACATTAATGCATGTGTGGCACACATGACTTGAAAATCTTATATTTCAAGCCTCCTAACCAAAAAATCATTTTTTTCCCCTTCCAAATTGATTTTCTCTCAACTCTAAATACCCAAAACTCAAGTTTTTGCTAAAAATGGCTAGTTTTAGGATGCAGAATCCTCCGAACACCACCCATGTGAGTGCATGTGTTCTTTATTTGCTCTGACTTCAGTAGTCTTATATGCGTTTAATCTGTGCAGGTACCTAGGGATGCCATGGCTGACACTTTGAGGCTTCTGACAGGGTTGCGCCGCTACCATACCTCTGAGATGTTGACTGTTTAGGTGAGTACCTGTTATAAATACGAGTGCATGATAATGTGTAGATGTATGACTTATATGTTTATATGCTCATGTTTGTAGATGAGTTGGCATTTGGAGTGGGGGAAACAAGACCGCTGCGCTTAGATGATAGAGCAGGTGGGATGAAAGATTGCCCGGTTGATGGCGCATCTGAAGCGTTACAACATTGAGGTCCTGGATAGTCGCAGCCCTGATGAAGATTATTCAAGCGATGATGATGCGTAGAGGAGATGTGACATCAAGTTCTCATATGCATGATATCCGAACTCTGTAGTTTTAGTATTAGAATAAGATTGTGTGTTACAGTCTGGCGTTGCGTGCCTAGTATGCTAGGGTTGTTGCGTACCAGCTGTGAAAACATACAAAAGCTTGAACTGTGTATCTTTTGAATTTAGCTATGGAATCCAAAGCTGCTTGCTACTATAAATACCCTATGCTCTATGTTTTACTGCCAAAACATAATTCATTTGCTTTTCTGTGCAGAAAAGTAAATATACAATGACTCAGCAATCACTGTCTGCTTTCCGCACTCTTTCCCACTGTTGGGGCAACAAGGAGTGGAGTCGATTAAGCAGGATCAAACTCCAATACCTGAGAACCTTTCAGTAAGTCACGATCAATAATGCTTTCCTATATGCTACTATTCAATTCTAGGATCCGGTGGTTCATGTATTCCGGTTTAGATATGTGAAGCTGTGTCTGATGTATGAGGAGTTTGTTGCTATCCTCGAAGTCACTTGTAAGATGTCAACGATATTGACAATGTGTGCGTCAATAAGAGAAGCAGAATTATATTTGATGAGGGCCTTCGACATTGATCTAACCACTGCAAGGTCCCTCTTAGCTATAGAGGGTTCTATGGATGTCATTGCTCTTTTTCGGCTGTGTGGCCAGAAGTCAATAAATACCCCTTCATGGTTGAGGGTAGTTGGGTTCGGATTGTTGGCATAATTCCTATTCGTCGATCCATCAGGTCATGGAGATTTGTTGATCGAGCCTGTGATAGACCAGATGATGCAAGGTCAGACCCCTTTTCCTATGATCGTAGTAGAGATAATCATCAGGCTAGATAGAGTCAGGCGAGGATAATCTGAGCGCTTCAGTTGTAGTCTGCTTCTTCTATAGGTAAGAATTCTAAGCTACCTTTGCAGGTTTTCAACTTAGACAAGTTACATTTTGGCTCTAATTTTTTGCATGAGTCACCTTTTACAAGGTTTTCGGCTCATGGGGCTATCACTTTTGTTTTTAGACTCTAAATTTTGCCTAAACTGCCCCTTTGGATTTTCAGCTCAGCGGGTCACTCTAATTTTTGCCTAGACAGCCTTTTGCAAGGTTTTCAACCCAGTGAGCTTTTATTTTGTTTTATTTTGTAATAGATCCAGCTTCAAGAGAAGCTTAGGATCTTGGAACCGACAGTAGGGGACCCATAAAGATACCTCCCTCATAGCCACATGCAAAGAGGTTATGCCTTCAGCGAGGCAAAGATGATGACATTCCAAGGCTGGACTGAATGGATGGGGACCCGACCTGAGAGCGAGATCAGGTGGAGTTGCCCTTGGTGGCGTATACAACATGTGACTGTAATGACTTACATTAATTGTATCCCACTGCCGGGATTTAGGCATTGAACGCACTACAATCCTGCCAGAATCTGTCGTCAGTATGGCCACCAACAGACTATACCTCGACTAACAAAATTTGAAGGAGGAAGGTTGGTGCCCTGTTTCTTGGAGCATGTAGAGAGGACCTGGCTCCATCACCAGATAGTGCTGGTGGAGATTTCTGGAACCGGATCTGCCACTAATGATGAGTACAAGCTGTGGGTGCTGCGCTAAGCCTGAATCCTGTACTACAAGAAATTATTAGGCAATAATATATAATAAAGGATGATAGTGCTTTGTGTTTGAGATTTGTATGACTCATGGCTAAGTTTATGAACATGTGTTCCATTTGCATTAATGAGATTAAAACATTTACATGAAAAATGTTAAAACTATCACAGAAGTTCAGGATATGCATCAGACTTAACCCCTGTTATTGACCAGCATCGCGTGAGATTTTCTGATCAACTATTTTAATGCTCTCCTTTTGCTTTCAAGAGCTCTAACTTTTGCATGAGTCACCTGAGTGGATTTTCAACTCATCGACCAAATATTTTTCTTTTGCCTTAACTTTTGCGTGAGCTGCCTATGTAAGTTTTCAGCTCACCAGGCTTCTCATTTTTATTTCACCTTTTCTTTTGCCCTTTGCTCTAGATAAAATATTTCTTCAGCCGGTTAAGGTTGACAGGTTCTGAGAATTCATTGCCTTCTAAATCTGAGATGCAAATAGCGCCTTTGGAGAGGATTTTCTTAACTAGGAATGGGCCCTCCTAATTAGGTTTGAATTTTCCACGAGGGTCACGGATAACTAGTCTGACTTGCTTCAGAACTAAATCGCCTTCTTGTATGACAACAGGCTTGACTCTTCTATTGAATGCGTTGGCCATGAACTTTTTGTAAAGCTGTAAATGATAGAGAGACTTCAGCCATTTCTCATCAATAGCAACAAGCTGTTCATATCTGGCCCTTTTCCATTCAGCTTCTGGCAACTGAGATTCTAGAATAACATGAAGTGACTTTAGCTCCACTTCGATCGGCAATACGGCTTCGGTCCTGTAAACAAGAGAGTAAGGAGTGTCACCCGTGGGACTCTTTATAGTAGTTCTGTAACCCTATAAAGCGAATGATAGTTGCTCATGCCAGTCCCTGTAAGTTCTCACTGTCTTGGCCAAGATGCTCTTGATGGTCTTATTGGCTGCCTCAACTACCCCATTAGCTTGAGGGCGATAAGGGGAAGATCGGTGGTGCTCAACCTCATACTTTTCTAGCAAGTCAGCAACTTGGGCCTGGAACTGCACTCCATTATCTGATACTAAGTGATGCGGTACTCCATATCGGCATATGAGATTCTTCTTTATAAACTTGGCAACTTGCTTTGCCCCCAGTTTACCGTAGGATTCTGCCTCCACCCATTTAGAGAAGTAATCAACGACCAACAATATGTACCGATGCCTATTAGAAGCTTTAAGTTGAATTTCACCCATGATATCTATTCCCCAAGCTGAGAATGGCTAAGGCGTTGTCAAATTCTGCAATTCGACTGGCGGTAAGTGACTTAGGTCTCCATGAATCTGGCATTCATGACATCTCCATACAAACTATATGTAGTCTGTCTCCATAATGAGCCAGAAAGATCCTTGGCGTAAGATTTTCCTGTAAAGTGCAAATCCATTCATGTAGTGTCTACATACACCGGCATGTACTGTTTCCATGACTGATTCAATCTCTTTCCACGATATGCATCAAAGTTATAGACCATCCATTGTTCTTCTGTAGAGGACACCCTGGTGCTAGGTAAAATTGGCTGCTAGTCTGCGCAGGGCTAACTTATCGATTCTGTTGGCTTCTTCTGGATAAGTACCAGTCCTTAGAAAATTCATGATATCTGCATACCATGGGATTTTATCTAGTTGGTCTAGTGCCATTACCCATTCTCCCTCGTAGCAAGGAATCCTCGACTTCTCGATGAATACGGGCTGAACTTGACTCTGCAGTCACTCACAAACTTAAGCTAGGGTAGCCAAAGCATCGGCCATCTAATTCTCTTCACGTGGCATATGAATGAATTGGCAGGAGCTGAAATTACAAACCATGAGCTTCATGTATTCAGCATAAAGCTTGAGCCTCTCTTCTTTGACATCCCACTCAGCTATGGATTGGTGAATGACCAGCATCGAGTCACTAAATATTTGAATGTCTGGGGCACCGATCATTAGCAATGCTTCTAGCCTAAAGAGACATGCTTCATACTCAGCCATGTTATTGGTGACTGAAAAGCTCATCCACTTTGAAAGCATAATTAGTTCGCCTTTAGGAGTGATTAGCACAACCCCTATACCTGCACCTCTTCTGTTGACTGCACCGTCAAAGTGCAATTGCCACTTCTGGACAGCAACTGCCTCCAAGTGCTTATTTGGGAAGTCCAGTTCAAAGGTTTTAGAGTCATCCATCGGTCTGGATGCTAAGAATTCAGCAATTGCTCTGCCTTTGATCACCTTAGTTGTGATGTACTACACATCAAACTCTGATAACAGGATCAACCACCTGGAGAGTTTCCCTAGTAGCGAAGGGACTATATACAAGTATTTCATAGGGTCAACCTTAGAGATCGCCTGAACTTGGTATGACTGGAAGTAGTGTCTGAGTTTCTTGGTAACCTAGACTATAGCCATGCATAGCTTCTCAATAGTGCAGCACTTGCATTTGGTTGGCAGTAGCTTCTTACTCAAGTACTAGACAGCATGCTTAACTCCAAATTCATTTTCCTGAGCCATCATAGCACCCACTGACTCCTCTTCTAAAGCTAGATAGAGTAGCAATGGTTTCCTTGGCCAAGGTGGTTGCAAGATTGACGGGTTGGAGAGATAATGATTTACTCTTTCAAATGCAAACTGACAGTTCTCATCCCAAACCATAGGCTGGTTCTTCCTCAAAAGCTTGAAGATGGGCTTACACATGGTAGTGAGCTTGGCGATGAATCTGTTGATGTACTGGAGCTGTCCCAAGAATCCCCTAACTTCTGTCTCAGTTCTAGGAATAGATATCTCAATGGTCGACATTGCTTTATTAAGATCCACTTTGATACCCCTCTGACTGACAATGTGGCCTAACAGCTTGCCGGATGTCACCCCAAATGTACACTTCTTCGAGTTTAGCCTGAGTCCATATTTCTCAACGCGTGTGAGAAATTTGTCAAGAGCAGCCGTATGTTCTCCTTTGGTGGGAGACTTCACCATCATATCATCCACATAAACTTCGACCTCTTTGTGGATCAAATCATGCAACAGAGTTGTTGCAGCTTGCTGGTAGGTAGCGCTTGCATTCTTCAAGCCAAAGGGCATGACCTTGTAGCAGTAGGTCCCCTATTCTGTAATGAAAGCTATCTTCACCTTATCTGTAACTACCATCAAGATTTAGTTGTACCTCGAGAATCCATCAGTGAAGGAATGCATAGCACTAGCAGCTGCACTATCAACTAGCACATCGATATAAGGTAAAGTAAAGTCATCCTTTGGACATGCTTTGTTCAGATCCTTGTAGTCTAAATAGACTCTGACCCTGCCATCTTTCTTGGGAACTGGAACCACATTGGCCAACCATTATGGATAGTCAACCACCTCAAGGAATTTGGCATCCAATTGCTTCTGGATATCTTCCTTGACCTTCTGTGCCCATTCTGGTCGGAGTTGCCGTAACTTCTACTTGACCGGCATGAACCCTGACTTGGTAGGAATTCTGTGTTCTATGATGGTTCTATCGACACCCGACATGTCTTCATAGCCTAGAGCAAAGGCTTTTATGTGCTTTTTCAATGCGCTGATTATTTTCGGTTCTCTCTTCAGAGGTCAAGTCTGATGTAATTTAGAGGAGACATGGCTTGTCATCTGTGTTAATGTTAACATTTTTGATGCATGATGTGTTAATGTCAAAAATGCTCATGTAATGCTCCTATTCATGCACAATGCCATCAGAATACACATCGCAAACATAAGCAAAGTTGTTCTTTATTGCATTATATTTAGATGAGATTACATCATCATCAAATAAAATAAAAATTTGGACGTCAGTGTCCTTATATAAAAGCTCCTCAAAGGTGCTATCCATAAGCATGGCTATGTCCTTGTAGACCTTTGGCAGCAGCAGGTCTTCCACGTCCAAGTTTTGCAGCTTGGCTCTCAGTGCATCAACTGTAGTGATTTCTGGCTCTAGACGGCCAGTGGTGAGATCAGCAACATCACTAAAGATCTGAAAGGCATCATCAGGGCTGATGGTGAAGGAAGCAACAGTCTTTCTAGTTACTATCAGGGCTGACAGGTCACAGATGTCACCAAAGATGGCAAACTGCTGTTTAAAGAAATCATCTGAGTTAGGCAACTCGGGAGCATGGTCATGCTGTGTCTCTCCTTGGATGAAGAGAACCATCTTGCACTCCTCTTGCTTATCTGAAGTGTAGGGGTCGAACCCAATGTAGCACCTTTCTTCCCACATAGCTGTAGGAATATCAAACTCTACTGGGCTTTGTTGGTATCGGCCTAAGCCCTTGCCAGGCATGTAGTTCATGAGTTGCATTATCCTCCCCATAGCGAGACTCGGTTGGTACGAGTAGGACTCAGGTTCTCCAATGGCAGCGACTTGGAACCCGGTTATAAGAGGGATATCTTCTCTGATGTAGGCCAGAGCTATCTTATCATCAGCAGCGATAGTAACCACACATTTGTTGTATGGGAACTTGATCTTTTAGTGCAGGGTGGACGACACACCTCTTAGTGGATGGAATCAGGGTCGGCCTAATAGTAAAGCAAATGACATTGGTATATCAAGAACTATGAACTCTACCACTGATTTGATCGGCTCGACAGTGACAGTGGCAGTGAAGGTACCAGTAACCTCCCATTTGGACTCATCATATGCCCTGATGATAATCTTGTAGGGCTTCAAGTCTGAAAGCTAGATCCCGAGCTTGGGCAGCACCTTGAGCGGGCAGACATTGATACCAGAACCATCATCCACCATGACATAGAGGGTAGAGAAGTTCATAATATTCACCCTAATGAAGAGTGCTCAGCTGTGATAGATTCCCTCGACCAGTAGATTCGCATTAGAGAAAGTGATCATGCTGGACGATAGCTCCTAGTTTACCAGCTGACTTTTTATGCTGAACGTAGAAGCAGTGGGTGAAATTCTCATGCTTGAGAGAGCTTTGACAACAGCCCTTCGATGCTGTTGGGAGGATAGCACCAAGTCCCAAATGTTAATGTTAGCTTGGGTCTTCTTCGCTACTTAACAACAACATTATCAGGCTGAGCAACCTGATCAGCTGGTTGTGGAACTGGAACATTGCTTGGACCAGCCTCATCCCTAATGACTCTAGCCTCGGTCAAATTTTTCTATGTTTCTGGTTTCTTCCCCAGATCAGGAGGAGTGAACACCTTACCACTACAGGTCATGTTGCGAACTCGAGAGGACATCTTATTGGTACCTAACCCTTTATGTTGCTTGGGTGGTTTTGGTGCTGGCTTAGCTGCTTTAGGGGTCTCGATGGACTTTCCATTCTTGGAAGCCTGATCTTGTGACGATTCAGACTTAGTGGAATTCTGAGTAGCTGTAGACTCATCCTCAGAACTATCATACCATATGTCAATGGCACCAATGTCAAATCCATCACTAGGTTGGAAAGTGATGGCAGGTAACTGAGCGATCCTCTCACTACTGAGGGGAGAGAAGGAGATAATGATCAAGGATTCTGGCAACCCTGATTGGAGTATGTAGGTGTGGTTGGCTTTGTGGTAGTTTGGCAGCAGGTTTATCTTGGTTGATGGTTTGGATCTTTCAGGGTCTTCAATCTCATCAGAGTCAATGAGGTTCTGAATGACCAGTCTAAGAGAGTGACAGTCGTCAGTGTTGTGACCATGGTATTAGTGATAGTGGCAGTAGGTTTTGGTGTCCATCGAGGCTGGGGGTGGTGTTTTAAAGTTTGGTTCAAGTGGTTTGATGAGTTTGGCTTTGAGGAGGCACCCAAAGACCTTGGAAAGTGGCATTCCAAGATCCGAGAATCTTTTGGACGGGGTAGTGTTTCAAAGTATGAGGTTTGGTATTTGCACATCATTGATGTAATGGGACTTTGGTGTTTGCAGAGTGTTAGCATAGTGAGGTTTTGGTTGTGTTTGGGTGTATGTGGTGGTTTTGGGTTTGATAAAGGAAGGCTCATTTTTCTCACTCTCAGTCTACTCGATGCGTTATCCCACCCAGTAAATGTCCTCAAAAGTGTGGAACATCTGATACTTCAGCTTATCCTGGTAAAGTGGCAACGACCCTATGATAAGCTTGTTAATCATGTCAGATTTAGATGGCTTTTGTCTGACCAGAGCAGCTTTGTCCATCCACCTACTGAAGTAATCCATAAAAGATTCATTGGCTTTTTATTTAACCATTTCTAAATCCATTAAGGTTACATCAAATCAGGACTTGAACCTGTACTGTTTACAGAAGGCAGTACAAAGAGGCTTCCACTCTGCTGTGGTTGCCTTATTCAAACTGTGATACCAAGCCAGCGCTGGTCCTTCCAGTGAGATGAAGAAGAGTTAGACTATCTAATCATCCGATAGGTCTGTAGTGCTCATTAGAATGGTGTATGTTTTTAGATGATTCTTCGGGTCCCCAACTCCATTGTACTTGGGAACATCAGGGAGCTTGAACTTGACAGGCAGCACCTTGATAGCCCGGATAGAGAACTCATCAAAATCCAGGTTAGACCCTATGCCCTTGGTCTTCATGATGGTCTGCAACTATTCTATCTTCTATTCTAAGACAGTGGTCTCAGATTTCTAAATATCATGCATATGGAGCGAGACATCATCATCCGTCTCCATGTCATATAGGTTGACACCTTCCCCTTTTCCTTGATTGGAGCTGGTGAGGTGATGAATTCTGCAGGACTAAGAGCCTCCTGGATCTATTATTGTAAGAGAGTCTTGAAGTCATCATTTAGGAGCTTGGCCACAGACTGGTCGATGAGCTTCTGAACTGCAACAAGTATGGCCTCATCCAGTGTTGAGGTAGTAGGGGCAGATGATGATGCAACGTTCCTGGCATTCTGAGAGTTTGGCATTGTTTTGTTCATGGCAGAAGAGTTAGCATGGATGCATGAGTATGCACATGCGATGGTATGTGGTGCATGTGATACGACACATAGGATGTATGCATGACCTATGCTAGGAAACAATGCAATGTCATGGCTGCGATAAAACGAGTTAGTATGCGTATGCATGAGTATATGTGATGCATCACGTAGGATGTATGCGTGTCCTATGCTAAGAAACATCCAACGTTATGGCTGCAAAAGCGAAATTTGTTAGGGGATTGCATGAGTATGCATGTATGCGTGTTTGACAGAAAACACAAAAATGGTTAGTGAACACATAGCATGCAACAACGCTCCTTTCCAACCTTATACCTCCATGAGATTTGATCAATCCAAGTTCTCCTATCCTAGGTAGGATACTAACCTGGAGTTACACTAGGAACTCGAGGCGCGATTCTCTCAATAAGGCAAGCAGAAGGGTTTGATCATTGACCGATCATATGAGGGATTATAGTAAAAATCTGATAGCATTTCAACCTAGCCATATTGCTATGATAAGTGAATGCTAATGAAATTGGCATGAGGTTATGTAACCATACAGAATCATGAAAAGATTCCGATTCTTAGCAGGGCAATACAGGCATGATCATATTGTTATGATAAGAGTACGCTCGTGGAATAGGCACAAGGTTGTGTAACCATACAGAGTCATGAAAGGATTCCGACTCTTAGCAGAGTAATATGTGGGAGGAAAATAGGCCTAGTCTATGCAAATCCATACATATGATAAGGCAAAGATCCACATAGCATGCAATAAGGGCTTACTATATGGGCTTTAGTCCGGTTTTGAGAACAGGCTAAGGTCCCTTACCACGTTGTCCACAACTTATCCAACTAAATGGAATCATCAATATAGGACTATACCTCATGTCTATCCATCAGGAATCATCGACGGTTATCAGTACAGTGTAGCGAGTAGTGAAGGCAGATTCGCTTTTCCAAGGAGTCAAATGGAGTCCAAGGTACTCACTCACCCACAATCACTGGTTTGACATGGGAGGTTATGTGGTGTGTGCAGACATGGAATGGTGTTGTGATGCATACAATTAATCTAAATATGATGGGAAAATTGATATGGAAACTCTTAGATGCTATCACTCTTTTGCTGTGATGTCCCCAGTGGAGTCGCCACTATGAGCACCGATTTCTACTGGGGCCCAGAGTGAGGCTTGTGATGCTCACGGACCAAGGACCGCACTTGGAACGAAAGCGCAGTCTTCCTAAGGGGTTCCTTTAAGGAATGATACAGACTTGAAAGAGTCGTAAGGGAGTCACCACCGGATGGTTCCAGATTAGTCTAATCAATCCATAGCATGAGTGCTAGTTAAACCCTTTAGAGATTGGGTTTGGGTAGTGGAGATCTATTCTATGAGTTTCCAAAATCGATTTTACCATCATAGTTGGAATCAATTGTCCTAAGCAGGCAAGCATACAAGCGTAAATGTGAACACATAGCGCGACATGTGATTTGGCATTGCAAGGTTGCACGTAGAATGGTATATAATGCTATATGGCATTTAGATGGCATGACATATGCATGGCATGCGGAATAGCAAATAAAGTAACATGGCATATGCATGACATGTGAGCATGAATGACATATCATATGCATTATATGGCAAGATAGCATGTATATAGCGTAAGGCGTTAGCGTTTTGGGTCGTATTTACGCTATAGAATGTGTGTTGTATGCATGGCATATAAGCAAATGGCATGGCATATGCATGACATGCGAGATGGATGACATGGCACATGCATGGCATATGGAATAAATGGCATATCATATGCATGATATGTGAGATGATGTAAGACATGACATGTAGCATAGGTGACATACCATATGCATGGCATGTGAAATGAATGACATATCATATGCATGATATGTGAGATGATATATAATATGATATATGCATGGCATGTGGGAAGGATGGCATATCATATGCATGATATGTGAGATGATGTATGACATATCATGTGTATGACATGGCATAGTGAATGGCATATCATATGCATGATATCTGAAATGATATATGATATGTATATGTATGACATGGCATAATGAATGACATACCATATGCGTGGCATGTGAAATGATGTATGACATATCATGTGTATGACATGGCATAGTGAATGACATACCATATGCATGATATGTGAAATGATGTATGACATGGCATAGTGATACGTATGTGAATGCGTATTCAACATAGTATATATCATGGCATGTGGAATGTCATGGCATAATGGCAAGGCATGACATATTGGTTAATTGCACGTATTATTTTACGTATTGGTGTATTTAGCATATTTGTGTATTTATGTATTTACACATTTGTATGTATATGCATATGAAATACGATATGTTATAGCATGATATATGCATGGCATGACATAATAGTATGTGATGTATCATGTGACATGGCATGTGACATGATGATGTATATTTAAACAAATATAAATCCATCCACGAATAAAAATAATAGAGGCTGGTGAAAGGGATAGAGGAAATTAGGGGATATTATGAGGGATTAATTATTACATAAATATCCTCGCATACATATTTTGGGACGTTAAGCAACGTCCCCTCCTCCTCGGGTGAATTTTCTCCTCGAACGACATGAGCCGAAAATACACAAATGATTAATATTAAAAATAAAATTCATTAGTAGCAAATAAATTTAGGATTTATTTGACTAGTCCAATGCCATATAAAAGCATGAACCAAGAGTCAAAATCCAGCAATTATTTAGTAATAATTACGTGAATTAACACGAGCCAGATCATGAAAATTAATTTTCATAAAAATAATTTTAGGCAAGATTATTTTTATTTGATCATGGAAAATTAAATAGGAGGGATAACATCACATAAAAATTATTGGAGATAGCCACTCGACCAATTAAAATTCAATCCTTTCAAAAAGCGCATTTATACGAGTAAAAATGGCTTTTTATCGTAGAAAATTAATTTTGAGGCCAAAATTAATTAAATGTAATTATTTTATGATAGATCCAGAATATTTGAGTCACTGTAAAGCATCAAATACCACTGGAAAAATCAAAATATGCCAAAATATGGTTCAAAATACAATTTTTCTGAAAATTTTCTAGAGGATGTGCAATGCGCATCAGGCGATGTGCGCTACACATGGACTATGTGTGGCGCACATGGCATGATGTGTGGCACACATGGCTTGTAAATCTACAAGAAAATCAAATCTGTCAGTACAAAAATGATCTACAGACCAAAATAAGCAACTTTAATGAAGATAATACCTCATTTTGAACAAGAATCGGCCTCCGTTTTGCATTTCAAACAATTAATTAGGTAATTAATTTAAATAATAAATTTTAAGGATAAAATCAATTAGATCTAGACAGTATTTGACAGATCCAGAACCCCAAAAACATGGACAAGCCTTTGGAGTTGCTGGAAAAATCAGATCCGAAGCGGATCGGGTGAAAAATGGTGTTTTCTGTGAAATCCGAGATCCATGTGTGTCGCACATAGATCCATGTACGCCACACATAGGCTGTGTGTGGCGCATATGGGAGCATATGTAGCACACATGGGTTGGAAAATAGAAGAAAAATCAAGGATTTTTAAGCAAAAACCCTAGATCCAGCCCCGATATAAGGAGATTGGAGCATGAAAATGAGTTTTGCTTCGTGGATTTGCATTCAACTCAAGAAAATAATTTTAAAGTTAAAATTATTTTAAATCCAGCACGTATATGGCAGATCCAGAACACTAGAGGCATAGAGGAGCCTTTAATATTGTTGAAATAGCCAGATCGGGCAAAAAATCGATGAAAAACGGGAGAAAAATGACATTTTCTTTGAGCTAGAGAAAAATGAGCTACATGTGGCACACATGGGTCTATATGCATAGTATATGGCCCATAAATAGTAACAGAATTGCAAAATAACGAAGAAAAATGGAAGATTTACCTGTTGGCAGTAGGTCTTCCTCCTTGATCTTCACTCCAATCATGCTTAGTGAGCCTAACTAGAGCTAATTTATCTCTAAATCCCTATAATTTAATTAATTAAGTGTTTAATTAATTTTGGCAGAATTTTGGCAAAGTTTTAGGTTGCTTCTGGAGCAAATTTCGGACCCTTAAATCAGACCCCCAAGCTCTATATTTATAGAGCCAAATTAGGGCGTGGCAAAATTGTAATTTTCGGGCCGGATTTGAAAAATTGTAAGGGAATGTGTGGCGCACATCATGTGATGTGCGCAGTACATAGGCCATATGCTGCGCACATGGTGCTATATGCACAGCACATCACCTCTTGACCCGTCTCGTGGGGCCCACTATGGTTGCATCGGGATGTGTGCCCCATGCCCAATAAGCATCATTTTGTGTACTAAGGCATTGTGTAATGTGGCATACATCTGGTTTGGTTCCAAGAAGGCTCCCGACCAAACATCTTTTAAATGCTACATGCGTGGCATATGGTGCTATATGCGCAGCATATAGCATTTTGACCCTATGTGCACTGCCTCACACGAGCAAAACAGGATGCGCACCGCATGTCAAATAAACATCATTTAACACATTAGGACATTGTGTAATGAAAAATACTCCGAATTTGGTCCCGGGAAGGCTCCCGACCAAACGTCTTTTCTTTTCAAATAGTGCGCGCATGGCACTATTCACCCTATGTGTATTTCACCTCGTATGGGCGAAATGTAACGCATATGACATGTCAAATATGTGCTATTTGACATTCTAAGATGTTGTACGATGTGGCTCACATCCCATTTGGTCCCGAAAGTGGGCCCCACCAAACGTCTTCTTTAAGCCATATGCGTAGCACATCGTGCTATGTGCTACGCATATAGCATTTTTGCCCTATGTGTGCCAGCTTGCATGGGCAAAATCGGATGAGTGCCATATGTCAACTGAGATGCAAACGACATTCCGAGTCACTTTGCAGTTATGAGTTTTGCCAAATTCGGCCTCGAACGATGAGTTCCACTAATGGGCCTATTTTGGGCCCATAATGCTATATGGCCAAAATGTGGCATTTAGCATGCCAAGTGTTGTGCCTCGTGTAGGCATGAATGGAATGTGTTCTGTGTGCATAGAACACTCAAAATGGGTCACCAGATGTGGTGGGCCCCACCAGTGCCCTAACTCGGGCCCACAATGCTATGTGCCCAGAATGTGGCATCTAGCATGTCATGCGTTCTGCCTTGCATAAGCAACACATGATGTACTCTGTATGCACAGAATACTCAGAAAAACTGATAAAGGTGGTGGGCCCCACCTATGTACTATTTTGGGTAAATAGTGCCAAGTACCCAAAATGCAATATTTTGCATTCTGTGTACTCTGCCTTGCATAGGCAAGAATAAAGTGTGTTCTGTATGCACAAAACACCTAGAATAAGTTAACGAGGGTGGTGGGCCCCACCAGTGACATGGTGGGTCCCATCAACTGTAATGCACTCTGAATGTCCAGAACACCCAGGGGAAGCCACATAGGCATATATGCATAATCGGGATCGGTAACGGGGACTAATACTGAGCCTAACCGACAGAAACCCGAAATTGCAAGTGAGTGAAAAGTCAGGGTCAACAGTGAGTATTCTCCAAATTTTCTTAAGAAAAAAAATTCTAAGAAAGCTACCTTAAATAAAGCTTTTAAAGAAGAATATTCCTCAAATTCTTCTTCAATAAGTCATTGGAAAACTCCATGAATGTAGTTATTGAATTCTATTTTCCATGTAAGTCCAATCTTGCTTCCAATTAAATTTTTGAAATATAAAATTTGTGAAAAATCCTTTTTGGAAATAAAATAAGAAAATATATTGATGAATAATTATTTTATCTTTCTAAAGATAAAACCATAAGATAATTACTAAGTCAAATAAATCACTTAAGATAATACCAAATAAGAATCATTATCCATTAAGATCTAATAATCACGTGATTGATAAAAGTAATTACCAAAAGAATAAGTCAACATGATTTATTAAGATAATTACCAAGTGAACAAATAAATGTAATTAATAATAACTACCAAATGAAAAACAGTAATAAATCACATGGATTAAGAAGACATGATTCGCTTAACATATTTATTAAGAGAAGATATTTAATCCAACACATAAAAGGCAATAAAAATATTTAAGTAAGAAATCACTTGAATTAATTAAACTTAAATTAAACTTAATCAATTTTTAGTATTCATCAAAATTGAAAATTCAACACTCTTTTTTCTTATTGCAATCACAAGGTTGATTTCTTGTATAGGTTCAATTGATTGAAGCAAGCCAACTATGTCTTTTTTTTTTTGCAATTAAATGACTAAATTTTTTTTTCAATTTAAAATGTTAGAGATTCTAAATAGCATGTTAATGGTACGGTTTTAACATTACCTAAAATATAGTCGATTAATCCAACACATTCCTTTAATTGATCAAAGGTGAGGAAGCAATACATTTTGAAAGGAATAGATAATATATTATTTATCTATCTCACAAAAATATTTGATGGAAGGTATAGTTTAAAAGGATGGTTGGTGATTTTATAACTATGCTATGAAGGAATGATAAAGAAGCATGAGATATGATAAATAGTTTTTTCAAGAAATGTTTAACGTAAATTATATGTTGTTTGTAGATTTACACTAGCTTGAATTCTATTGTTGACATTGCATTTTTGCCCTTGCACGTAGAATTTTTTGTTTTTTTTCAAAACGGCTTGGTACAGTGCTCCATTTCAAAACCAAGTTATATACATGCTTTTGCAATGCCATAAACCATTTGATCATATGACATATCTACCATTTCGCTCGTACAAAGCGATGTATGAAGTGCATTTACCACTATGTGCATAGCATATAGTTGACCTTTTGGTACACGACTACAAACTTGTTTTCTTATTGATACTACAGAACATGCTCCTGTAGCATGACTACCAACTCTCTGATCAAAAAAATTGATAATCATTATACAAGGGATTCCATTCATTAACCTATTAAGATGTAGTATTTTTTTATATCTATATGTAAAAATGATCCCACATCTTTAATCCATCCATTATTCTATTATTATAATGCAAGCATTAGTTATATCAATTCCTTATTACATCATTAATATACATACATTATTTTTCTTATTTATGGTTTGTTATCTATATATTACTATCATTACTGTTTTTACTGCCATAACTATTAATACTACAAATATTTTTAATACTGCCAAAGTACCAAATGCACAAGTAGCATGAATGTTACAGAATAAAGATATACTTTGAAGTCTGTATCCTTCACCAAATTCACTATTTGGATAACCAGCTACTGACTTCACTAATACCCTTACTCCCTGGTGTCACTAGTTCTTGCGTTTGTCAATTAATAAACGTTGAGCATAAAACTCAGTAATGCTAGTACAATATATAACATAAATAACATGATAATCACATGTCATCATAAACCAACTTAATCAAAATGTTAATCATATGATATAATAGCAGCAAGGAAAACATCATTTCAATTAATCAAAATGCATCAGCGTATATACCATTCAGTATAACATATGCCAATATCTGTATGCCATTATCATTATTAAACATCTTTGCTATTACCTATGATTTTTATTTCATTACCATCATTTACTCATAATCATTTTCTATGTCATTATCATCACAGTATAATATTTCATAATAATATTTCATCAATAGATGTTGATACCATGCTATGTATTCTTACTTTGTATGATACTGTAAACATCAACATATATGCACTTGTAGTGCGTTCATTATTTCATTCACTGTACTTACATTATATATGAATGATAATGTTTGTTTATGAGAATGCATTCATGTTATGTATTCTCCCTCTTATTTTTCTATAATATTTCATTTCATTTCATTTGCCTTTTTTACATTCTGGGCCATTTCATATACACGTAATGTACTAGGTCTTTCATTTCATTTCATTTCTATGGTTCAAAAAACGGAAACCTATTTCATAATCATTTCTTTTCTTTTTATTTCATTTTTCCTTTCTGTTCAATTCCCGTAGGAACACATTTCATTTCATAGCCTACTACATTTCCATTTAACATTTCCTTACATTCGCTCATTTCCTCCTTCCTTATTTCTCCATGTTATGCTTTGAAATCATATGATGATGCAATGATGCTTATGACATGATAAATGAATGTAAGATCATGTCACAGATAATTATTTAATGATATTACATTATACCATATCATCGTCCCTTTTTGATCATTTAATGATCGAGGAACATTTCACATAAACTAGCACAAACCTGAAATTTCCTTTCCTTTATTTAAATTCCCTGGTTGTATGCGATGATTTTCCTCTGAACCACCTAAATCACAATTCAATATTCAACTTTAATCAACAAATTGAATTCCAACCTTTATCATCTATAATTCACACTTTGTAATCATATTCCACTATAAAATAATCATTTACTTCTACTAATTCAATTCACTTATTATAACATAGTATTAATTAGGAAATCACATTAGCATTTACAATCATCTCACTATTCATATTAGCTATATTAGCTATCATATATCATGAACCAAATTATAACATATATGATAACAAACTAATATAATCTTCATACCATTGAAAACTATATTTATTAAACTTCCTATCTTTATATTATAAGTATAAGACTCCTTTCATTAACATCACATTACTTACATTACTGAAAAATAGTTGCTATTATAATATAAAACACAAGACAGTTAGTATCATAATACTAAACACTTAATAATTTCCAGAACATTTGACTTAAACAGTTTCTTAATAATATACTATTCATATACTACTGTTGTTATTTAATATAAGTCAATAACATCTTATACATCTATTAATATTGTTCAATATCATACTTATTTGAAAGTTATTTAAATATCATCTTATAACTTATAACATACCCTTTTTAATATTACTGTTATTTAACCATTTGATAACTAATCCAATAAACTTAATTTAATGTACATATGTCTTTAAAATATTTATCCCAATATCCAATTTCATAACATGGCCGCATATCACACATACACTTTGCACTTCACTTAACCACTTTCATTTAACATGCCACATGTCTTTATGTTATTCATTAAGATATCCAAATTATATAATTGATTAAAACACTTATAAGGCCGCATGTCATATACACATACCATTTTACTTTAAAACTTCATTTTGATCAACTAAAGCCAATTTCCATGCAAATTCTTTTATATCATTAATAAAGTAACTCATTAAGCTTCTGATGAATATTTAACATACTTAATTCAGTGATCAATTAAGCCTTTAACATTAACATGGCCCCAGCTTCAAGTATACTCCACTTAACATTTGAAAAACATGTCTTAAGTCCAAGTTTATTAAACATGTCGTATATTACAGCTTCCAAACATCAAAATACTTTAAGTTTACTTCAAGTTTTAAGTTACAGAATTAAACCATGATTAAACAGAAAACATTTTTCCATAACTTTCAATCAATTAAACTTGATGTTAAGATTAACAGTATATTATTAAATAATCCTCTTGTAACTTAAGTTTTTATAATCTCTTAAGTATTTTTCTTATGATCTTACCAATTCCTTTAAGCATGCAATATATCTTACCATCCTTAGCTTTTTCTTCATAAACATTTCAGCCATGCATGAAAAATCACAAAACACACACACACATACCCCATGCAAACATTATATTTCTCCTCTTTTACATCCAGAACTTACAAATCTACAAAATAAAGTCTCAAATCTATAGATCTACTAAGTAAGGTGTTTGGCCACTTCATATTTTCACTCAAAATCGATAGATCTACAAGATCTAACACTAAACCATACTCACCTTAAGCAAATAAATAAAAATTCAAACTAAAACTTGATCTTCACTTGATTTAGCACTTAATCTACCAAAATCTACTCACCTTAACTTATTTTAAGTTTGTTAAACTTGATTTCCACAACCACATGCATGCATGATCATCTAATGAAGGATCGACCAAGGAAAATAAGAATTAAAAGCCTCGTATGTTGTGGTTTGAATAAGAACTTGTAGATCTAGTGATTTCAGCCTTCAAACTTGAACAAGGAAGAAGATATGTTTCGGTCAACACTAGAACAAAGTAGAAAAGAAGATATTTCAGCCAAACATTAAATAATACACATAAATCAAGTTATTAACTTAAAGATTGAAGAGAAAACAAGAAGAAAATGGTATGGCTTTAGTTGCTGTAGTGAACGAAGATGAAGAACATGAAGAAAGTAAGAATATGTAAGAAGAAGGAGGTGGAGTTGAGAGAATTCAATCACTTAGGAAAAGAGAGGAAAAATGAGTGTTAAGATGAGTGAAGGAAGGAAAAACCGTAGGATAAGGTGTAGGTTAAATTAGGGTGATCCCATGGTAATAACCATGCACCTTACCATACCCAATCGTAGCCCATATATAATGCTTATACGTATAATTATATGTATATACTACTAATTCTCTACCATTTAACTCCTAAATATGTATATTTATACCCTTCAATTCATATATTAATCCATATTCCATCCTCCACTATCTTATTTATTCATATAATAATATACTTCATCTTTTTCCACTAATTCATATACTAATATAATATTTTCTCTTTCCTTCCACTAACATATATACCTATCCCACTAATATTTTATATCCTCCATTAACACATTTATCCATATTAAATAAAATATAATTTCTTTACATTCCACTAACATCTTATATCTATATATTTACATTATTACATACTCATTATTTAATTCATTATCTTATTTATATATATTCTTTTTTATATCATATATATATTATATTCCTTCTATCCACATTAATACCAATACATTATTTAAATACTATCACTTATACTTATACTAATACATTACTTATACTTTATCTATGCATTATAATAATACATCAAACCATATATATATATATATATATATACACACACACACATCATATTTGCATGATTTATTTATACACTTAATACACCTAAAATCATCTTAATACCTCATATACTTATGGTTACATACATACATACATTCAATCAATTATCTTAATCAAACACACTTAAATATATTAAATGTTCTCGACATCGTATCCATCAAATTATCATCATTCAGTGAATCCATATTCAATGATTTCATTAATTATTCTTATATCAACATCATAGCATCTATCAATTATCATATCATTTATTTTCCATATCATTCACATATTACATAATTCCATTTCACCATCTCAATTATAATCATATAAAAAGCAATGCACATCACTCGTATCATTAATGCAGTGTGTGCTAAAAGTGAGGATGTGACATATATGCACAGCATATAGTTGATTTTACAACTATACACATAGCATATAGTTGGAAAAAGCTCATTTATCCTACATTACCAATCCATGATTGGCACACTACCTAAAGGTCTTATAAATACCCTTTGGGTATTGACTTTAAGGATGTATACATAAACATTTTAATTCTAAGACAATAAGCTCTTTCAAAATTAAGATCCACCTAATTAAACAATTAATTAGGGTTAGGGAATAAATTAACTTCACCAAAACTCTAAGCATTTTTGGATTTAGAGAAAGAACTTTGCTAGCCTTTGGTAAGTCATTTTTCTCCTATTTTCTTTTAAATTTCTTCAATTTCATGCATTGATTCATATTCTTGATTGCTATACCGAATGCTATAGTGTCATTTAGGGCTTGGTAATAACCTAATAGGCTTATAGAGATTGAATAACTGATATTTTTATTCATATTTTTACTGTAAAATCAATTTTTCTTATGTAATGAATGCTATATACATCTCATATATTATTATAGATGACACATATAATATTTTCAACATTATGTATGATGCATCTTACATTTTATGCAACGCATCTAGTTCTTTTATTTATATGTACAATGCATGTAACCTTATATGCAACACATGTATTGATTCGAATTGATAGAAATCCACCATTTTTTCAATCAATTTTCATTCAACTTTTAATTTTATTGATGTTTTTAATGACATTTACGGTCTCATAATGATTCAAATGCATTAGATTTATCAGAAACTATCATAATCTCTTTAATTTTAGCTTCAAAATTGAATTTTATTGAGTTAAATGCTATTTTTAACTTAATTGTTTACAATTAACATGATTGGAATTAAATTGAGTGTTGATCCATACTCTAATTAATGCTAAGGATATTAGAGTCTCTCAATCTTGATTTTCATGATCAAATTAGTTGATTTTGCAATTAAATCAATACAATTTTACCTTATTTTTCAATTAAATGCTATTTTAAATTGATTTTATGTTTGTTGCTATCACAAACCCTAATTGGATGTTGAATTAATTCTAAGTGATATTGTAAAGGATCTTATAATCTTCAAATTATGGTATAATTGATTTTTACCAAAAATAGATTTATTTACATAATTTTACTTGTGTTTATTTCCATATTTTCATGAATATGCCAACACATTTTAAGGATTTGATCCCTGATTCATATCTATTTTATAGCTTTATTTTCTTTTATAGCTTTATGTCTACATGTGCTAACACTTTCCTTTTTTGGCAATCTCCTTTTTTGATACTTTCTTTTTTCGACACTTTCCATATTCATACATTAGGGTTCGTGCTACCCAAGGATGGTTCCCTATATCATCTAAATGTCATGTCACTATATGATGTCATATACATGATATATCACTATGCCACATCATTATACCATGTCATGAATATGTCATATCACCATTCTATATCATATAAATGTCATATCATATTTATAATATGTTATCACTTCACATGTCATGCATATACCATGTTATGTTACATCATCTCATATGCCATACTTATGACATATATCTCTATAGACCATGCCATATTGTCATAATATATCATGTTGTATGTTTACTTTATGCTCTTGCTTGCTTGCCTGTCTAGGATAATTAGCCTAACTGAAATGATAAAATCAAATTTGAAAACTCTAAGAAAATAGATCTTCACCACCCAAATCCATCTTTGAATGGTTTAACTTAGCACTCATGCTATAGTTGGTTGAGCCAAATCTAGAACCATTTGGTGATGAATCCAACTTTGTAACTCTTTTGAGTCTGTCTCATTCCTCAAGGTAGCCTCTCGAGAAGACCACACTTTTGCTTCAAGTAGGCCCTAGTGTTGTCTATCACAAGCCTCGCTCTAGGTCACGATGAAAGCCCCACTCATATATATCTCCTTGCATTGTCATAACATGTTAGTAATAGTATTCTATATGGAAGTATTTAATGTTTAGTTTATACTTATTTATCAATTAGAAGAAGTTCAAAGCTGAATATATATCCTAGATTATTTAGGTTGATAAAATCTCATGTTCTTACTATATGAATTTTAATTTTTGCACTTTTTATATGTGTTTTGATTGTTAGTATAGGAGTGTATGAAGTCATACTATATAAAATAAAGGGAAAATTGAACAAAAAATTAGATAGCTAAAGAAAATTATTAAAGCGTACATGTCAAGGGAAAAGCTATATGGATTCATTGAAAATGAAATTTACATTTTATTACTTTTGAAATATTTCTTGATATATAATGCTTTTTTGTTAAATTTGGTTATCAATTTTTTACTAGTATTTACATGTTAGATAAGTTTGTAACTTGTGATAATATGATATATAATTGTCCATATATGAATACAGGATGATTCAAGAAAAGACCAACATATTTTAAGGTTTAACCTTGACTTTTGTTAATGGTCATGCAATAGTAAAATGTAATGGGAATTAGATATTATCAATAATATTTTAAGGTAATAATCTGACTCTTATCAATAATATTTACTACTATTCATGGATTAAATACATGACTTCTAATAAATGGTTCAGATAATATTTCAGCTTCAATAAAAGCCTATTGTTGGGTTTAGATTATGTAACAACGTAATTGAGATATTATTTTTAAGGTGAAGTTTATGATAATGAAACCATTAAAATTCAAATTATTTAAAAAATCTATTGGGTATAATAGTTCTAATTCTTCAACATTGTTTGATGATTTACATATAAAGTTAAAACTATAATAAATACGTTCTTTTTCATTAATTAAATTGATTATAAAAGTATTTATTATTTCTATAGTTTCAATTTTTGACATTAGAATCATACACTCTTGTAAGTAAGCAATATTATTATAGTGATCAGTAAAAGAAGGATAAGTTATACATATGATAGTATGTAAAGAATCATCATAATTTATTACTAAAAAAGATTATGATATTCTAATATAATTTTCTTCCTCATCTATCAAATGTTTGTTTTTGTTTGAAATAGTTTTATTTCTTAAAGCAAGTAACCATTCATTAAAATTTAAATTGTTCCATGTAAAATATAACTTATGTATATGTTTAATAATAATAGGTAATATTTGACAAAAATCATCACCAAGAACAATAGTCTTATCATAAAAAGCCATATCAATATTAGTATTAAAAGATCAATCTAAAACATCTCTCAAAGTTTGCTTAATTATGTCAAAGCAATGATAATGAGACATTGAAGCCTTATCCCATATAATTAGCAAAATGTTTTTTTGTAAGGTAAAATAGTTAGGTGTTTTTCTTTATTTCAAAAGTAGAGCATTCATATAAGTTAATAAGGATTTTAAATATTGAAGGAGCTAACACAATAAGTCCCTCAAATCTTAAATGTTGCATGATAGTTTTGTATAAATAAGCTTTCTTTATTCCTCCATATCTATAGATAAATATTTTTTATACCTTTGTTACAATGCAGTGAATCAATGAGTATGTCATAAATTTTCTTTAGTTCAAGATTTAATTTTACCACAGTTATTTTCTGAAGTTCCCTTATTTCGTACATGTTTTGTGAAATTTCTTCCTAAATTAAATGATTTAAAAGGTCATAGGTGTAATCATTACTAATTATTTGCAATCCATAGTTAGCAATTAAGAAGTACATTTGATTAAAGTTCTTTTATAATTCTTTTAAGATATTTTTCTTTAGATGATTTTAAGGGATTTCAAATTAATTAAGATCCAAGGTTATATGTATCTTATGTTAGATATCATTTGTAAAGTATTTCTAAAATAAATCTAATAAAATAAATGCATTATTAATTTCATAAAAAAGTACTATAGTGGTAAATAGTTTTCTGGAAGTTTCAACTAAAGAGGTTTATTTTAAAGCTTCTACCCATTTTTTTATTATTTTTCAATAAACATAATGCATGATATACCAAGAGCAAACCCTTTTTCCCTCTTGTTTCATATCTTTTATTTTTACCCTAAATGCATTTCATTAGATTGATATAAAAAATTAATAGTCACCTATTTAGTGAGCATTGTTTTACAAACATTATGATTGCCAACAGTATTATCAAGTGATTATGTAGGGTTAAATAAAACATGATTTTGATAATGTAGGTGGATAACCAATTTTTCAATTATTTGTTCTCTACAATGTATTGAAAATTCAAACAATCTTCATGTAGCCTCATAGGGAGAAATGTAATGACAGTTAAGATAGGTTTTAATTTCATCATATTGATTATCTTGTATATTTTTAGTTATTTTGCAATCTTTTATTTCTAAACACATTTCAGTACTATTAGATCCTTTTGTAATATATATGAAGTGATATTTAACAATTCTTGAAAAACAATAAAACTCAATTATAAATAAAGTGGTAAATTTTATACCATTTTATATAAAAAAATTTATTATTTCTCTTCTCATGTAAGTAGTAAAATTGTTAGTATCAATGGTTATGATAGGGTGATATTTTTTGGAAATTATTTTGTACATTTGATGTGTTTCATGCAAAGGGATTTTGGATTGAGTGTACCATATGGACCATGGATCATGAATTCAATAAAAGTATCAAATATATCAAGGTTTAAAATCTTTGAAGGGAGTTTAATAGAGATCATTGAATCAAATTCACTAATTGATAATAGTTTTTATTATTTTGGTAGCCAAAATAAGTAGTGGATGTGCGATAACCCATATTTTTGAAATTCAATGGTATAAATTGAAGCAAAAACCATGCCAAAGTGCATTCATTATTGAAGATCTGAGATAAGATTTTTCACTTTCATTTTTAAAATAAGACTTACTAAATCATATCGATCTTCAACCTTTTGGAAAGCAATAAGTTTTAAGGCGTGTTAAATCTTATTCCATTTAGGGTTACATATAAAAGTTATAAATAAATCTAGGTTGCTATAAATTTGCAAATTACCATTACATTCTAATAATATTCCATCATATATCTTAGACTTCTAATGTTAATTGCAAGTAAAATAATGGCTTTTCCTATATTAGCTGCATCAATGTCACTATAATAAAATGCATCATGTAGGTTCATATAAATTTATGAAGAAAGTTCTTTTTTATCACATCCACTCTTCACACTTAGAATATACTTATATATGTAATATTATTATAGGTGAGATTAGATGATTAAATGTTATTAAATGTGCTTATGATGATGTGTATATGATATTATTATGAGGGAATGATTAAATGGGAATAGTAATTATATGTATTTGGAATGATTTACTTGAGTGTTGAATGAGAACTATTTGTTGAACATGTATGTACATGTATATGAAGGTGTATACATATTATGTGTGTATAAGTTGTGTATATGATTTAAAAGAGGGTTAAGTGAAATAAAGGAATATATATATATATAGGTAATTATTAAATAAAACAATAAAAGAAGAAGTAGGGAAGAGATAAGTATTATGGGTCAAACATTTGACTTTAACTTTGACTAAAGGGGCATCTATGGGTAAGAGATATTTGTGTATGTTAAGAGCAAAATTAGAAGAAAGCAAAGAAGAAGATCACATAAGAAGGAAAAAGAGAAGATAAAACTTAAATGCTAGAAGGATTAAGGTTAATTAATCTCACACAAGTTTAAAAGAAGGTGGTTGAAGAAGAGCTAATAGAACTCTTACTAGAGATTAAAGAGGTAAGTGTATGTTTGATATAAATGATATGTATGTATGTATGATCACCTAATAATGATACTTGTAAGTGTATGAAGTTTGAGAAGAATGGAAACATGCATATCCATGAAGGTTAGAATCACTTTTAACCTTATTCATGCTTGGGTGGAATTGAATAAAGTAAAAACTATGTTGAATTGTATTTGATGCATGATTGAACTTTAAACTATGTTGAATTGATGTTTTT
>CANYBF010652761.1:0-19426 GCA_948192965.1 Dalechampia spathulata
TTATATATATATAATACATATATTTTCTTTTTTTAATATAAATTGTTTTTTTTTTCATAAAAAAAAAACATTTTTTTTTTATATATATATATATATATATATATATATATATATATATATATATATATATATACAAACTTTGATAATTTAAAAAATAAAAAAATCAATTTTAATAATTAATATGATCGGTTCATGAACCATCACCATATCTATCCCATGTGCCCCTAATATCTTAGGAGGATAAAAACAATAATCCCGATAATGAAAATATAAAATATTTAAAACGATAATTGTTTTACAATAACAATAAATAATAAAAAAGCAAAATTTGAAGTGGTTACATATATTCTTGTTATAAAATGATTGTAAATAATATTATATTTATAAAAATAAAATACAAAAATAATATATATTACAAACATTATTCTATATTGGTTTATATGGTTGTTTGATATTACAAACCTTATTCTGTTGTCGTGTTCTAGTGGTATGCTCCAGCAATTTGTTTTGGAATAATTACAGGTGACATTTTTTGTTATATATAGTGATTTCAAAATTTAAATAAAAATAATATAGTTTTTTTAGAAAAAATAACTGATTTTTAAATTAAACTTGCATTAATATATATATATATATATATATATATATATATATTAAAATTTTCTAAATCATATATTAAATTTTTATTAAACCATGAAAATATTATTCTTACAAATATTTTTGAGGAGTCGTTATTTTTATAATTTTTATGTAACTTTTTTAAACAAAATTTCTCTGTTTTCCATATTTTCCAAAATCTTCTATCTTTTTCGTCGAGCTGATATCATGTCAACCCCCATTGAGGTAGAGTGGATTCCTAGTTCTGATTTTTGTGGAAAATTTTCAAACATAATAAAAAAATAAAAACAATTATGCAAATCTTATGTTTTTAATATCATATTTAAAAATATTCATGTGAGTGAGGTTGTTGAACCTTAATTTTTACTTATGACTTATTTTTGAATCATATTACGATCCGTCTTCAGTCTTATTTGACCCAATCATGTTATTAATTTTAATTCCTGAAGGGAATTTTTTAAAATTACCATATAGTTATTTTTTAATTTTATCACATGTCATTTTTTTTAAAAATACCACATTTTTAAAAATAATATTTCAACTCACAATAATAAAATATCAACTCAAAATCTCATTAAATTTTATCAACCAAATATAATCTAATCAAATATAATGAACAATTTACCTTTTTGGGATAAAAAATTTCAAAAAATACATCAAAGGAGAAAATAATTTTTCATTTGATGTGAAAATGTACTTGACCATCATTTTTACTGGCAACCAGATGATGTGAGAAACAACTTATATGGATGATGTAACATGCTACGTGGTTATTACGTGACGGAGAGAAGTTGTGATTGCTGGTATAACTGACAGCACTGTCAAAAAATAAAAAAAAATATATTTATTATTATAATAATATAAAATATTATTAATATTAAAAATTATTAAATTTAATAATATTAACATTAATTATTATTATTGATAATTAATAATAATAATAATTATTATTGTTATTATATTAATACTAATATTATTAATATAATAATAATAATATTATTATTATTATTATTATTTAATATTAGATGATATAGGTAGTAAGTAAAATTATTAAAGATATTATTGGAAGTAGTATTTGTAATAATCATAGTAAATATAATAGTTAAGATAATTAGTATTAGAGTTAATATTAATATTAATTAATATTAGTAATAATGTTATTATTTTTAGTAATAATAATAATATTAAAGATTATTATTATTAATATTAATAATAATTAATGTTAACATTATTAAACTTAATAAGCTTTTTATATTAATAATACTTTATAATATTATAATAATAAACATACATTATATATATTTATTTTTTATTTTTTGATACTACTGAGAGTCACAACTTTTTTCCGTCATGTAGTAACCACATAGCATGCCACATCATTCGCGTCAGCTATCGCTCACTAGCCAAGTCATCATGTCATCTAGCCACTAGTATCAGTGGTGGCTAAGTATATTTTCAAGTCAAATAAGGAATTATTCTCTTTTACATTAAATAAAGAATTTTTGAAATATTTTACTCCAAAAAGGTAAATTACTCCAAATATAACTATATAAAAATATATATAATTATCAATAAAAAATATATTAACATAAATTATAAATTCATGAAAAAAATATGTGAAATTTTTAAAAAATTTGATTTAATAATAAATTATTTTAGATCTATTTTTTTATAAAAATATTTTTCAATAATAAAAAATATTTCTAATAATAAACAATATTTTTATTTTTTAATATTAAAGAAAATTTTACAGTTTTTTCATTTTTGATATTCTTTTATTTTTAATTTTTAAATATATAATATATTACTTCTTATAATAATATTCTTTAAAATTAAAAATTATTAAAATAAATTATATATTCATAAAAAAATATATGAAATTTTTAGAATTTTGATTTTAATAATAAATTCTTTTAGATCTATTATTTTTCTTATAAAAATACTTTTTAATAATAAAGGATATTTTATAGTTTTCTTATTTTTTAATATATAATATATTACTTCCTATAAAATAATTTTTAAAATTAAAAATTATTAAAATATAAAAGTGTATTATTTTAAATTAATATTTTAAAAATTGTACAATTTTTGTTTCCAAAAATACGTTTTAAATCCTTTCAATGCGTATTAGATATATGATACCTTTTTCAAAATGTTCAAATTTTTTAAAATAATTTTTTTAATTTGACATTTTTGAATAATATATTTTTATATTTTCATAATTTTTGAAAGATTTTACTATATTTTTTGGAAAAAAATCATATTAAAAATCATGATTAAAATATTTTTCAAAGCATGTATATATACAAAGAGTATACGATTAGGATATAAGAAGTATATAACAAGGATACAAGAAGTATATAATAGAGATATAAAAGGTTTATAAAATTATATTTTCTACAACTTCAAATATTAAAGATACAAGTATTTACAATATATTTTATGAAACGTAATATTTGATATGTAAGAGTTTACTATAAGTATATGATATGTATATAAGAAGTATACAATATAAATACAAAAGGTTTACAAAATTATATTTTATATGACTTCAAATATTAAAGGCATAAGTTTTACATCATATTTTATGAAACGTAATATCTGATATATAAAGGTTTACTATAAATATATAATAGGTATACAAGAAGTATACAATAGATATACAAAATGCTTACAAAATTATATTTTTTACAAGTTCAAAAAATCAGAGATACAAGCATTTACAATATATTTTATGAAGCGTAAACTCTAATATGTAAGGTTTACTATAAATATACAATTGGTATATAAGAAGTATACAACAAGAATACAAAAAGGTTTACAAGAGGAATATAACAACCACATCAAATACTCATAATTTAGTCATTTATCATAACACTTATGGTAAAGAAATAAAAATAAACTCCCTCATAAGCTAAGATTTGTTCTAGGCAAATATATCACTCTCCATATCTGTAAGCACATAAATTTCATAGATTTTATGAAATTTAGTCAGAAGCTTATCAATATTTGACCATACAACCATAGCCTTCAAAACTTCATTGCTGATTGAGAGAAGCATTTTTTCATCATACTCGAGATCAAGGATTTGAAAAATATAAGGTAACCGTGAAACCTTGATCAAACAACAACCATAAATCAATTACTGTAAAAAAAACAAAAGCTTATCTGTGAAACTTCTCTTTTTTGCAACGCTAAATACCTAATTTCATCAATTTGAACAAATTAATTTGGTTTGGTTCAATTCTTTCAAGTAATCAATTCATTTGCAAATATATATTCATTTCTAAATGAATTATCATATATGATTTTAATATAAAAACCCAAAAATTTATTCAAATCAAAACCTAATCACTTGAGATTTAGAACTGAATTTCATAAATTTTATGAAATTCATATGAATTGAACACTACAAAAATCCAATCGCTCTCTATAGGTAAAATCAAGCAAACTTAATGATTACCTTCTTTAAAAAAAAGAAATGAACTTCATATAAGTAAAGAAAATCAAACAAATTATGAGAGGCTAGATACTTACCTTAGGACAAGATAAAACATGAAGAGTGTTAACGGTGGCTATAGCATGCAATTTGAAAGCTACTCATGCTAGATTTGTTAGAAAAGAAACAATTGCTTGATTGCTATCTATGATTTTGAGAGATTAATGAAGGAAGAGTGAACTGAAATAATAAGATAAGAGATTTTATATTTAGATTTAGAAACAAAGAAGATGAAAAAGAGAAAGAAAGTATAAATCTAGGAAATAATAAATACAAAAGAAAAAGAATAATATAAAGAAAAGAAGAAAATGAAGAAGAATAAAGAAAAGAGAAGAAGAAGAAGGAAGCATATGAGAGAAGAAAAAGAAGAAGGAAGTGAATGAGAGAAGAAGAGGAGGATATGAGATAAGAAGAAAAAAAGAATAAGATATAATAAAAATTAAAAAAATGAGTAATAGAAGATATATCAAAAAGTGGAGAAAATTTAAAAAAAAAAAGATATATTGAAGAGAATTAAATAAAGTGAAAAAAAAGTTAAAAAATGTATTTTTAGTTAAAATAAAGTATATTTGAAAAAATAACTTTTTCATCTTGTATTTTTAAAAACATAAATAAAAACTTGTACATTTTTGTAATTATCTCATTCGTTGATTGCAAACATGTATTTTAACATCATGCAAGTATTTTGGGCATAAGAGCAAGCTGCATTTGGCTTTTTGGGCTTTCATGCGTGATGAAAATTTAGAACCATGTGCATAATCTTTGGGCATCATAGTATATCAAAATAGCAAAGAGATCAGAAAAAATAACAGTTTACCATCCTTTTCAATTTTTGTTAAATTATTTTTTAAATCTAATTTTATATAAAAATTAATTTTATTTAAAAGAATCTTATTTAAAGTCAAATATAAATATTAGTTTTATTTATCCAAAATAAATCTAAAAATTAATTAATAATAATAATAATTTATAAAAACTAATGTTTATATAAAATAAATCTAATGTTTTTATTTAATTTCACATAAAACAAAATAAATACTATTTTTAATTTATAAAAATTAATTTAATTTAATTTAATTATCTAATAGTAATAATTTTAATTTATAATAATTATCTAATAGTAATTATTTAATTTATTTTAATTATCTAATAGTAATACTTTTATGATCTAATATTTTAATTTTATTAAAATTAATTTTCATTATCTAATTTTATATAAAAATAATATATAAATAATCAGTTTTGAGAAAATAGAATTTTATTAAAAAATTTAAATTTGTTAAAATTTATTTTATTTTATTTTAATTATGTAAAAGTAATAATTTTAATTTATAACAACTAATTTTTATGATAAAATTCTATAAAAAATATTAATTATGATTATTTTTAAAAATATGAAGTATTAATTAAAGAAATAAAATATCACATTTTGTTAACATATGTCTTAATTTTTTCAAACTTATACTATAAAAATTAAATGAAGTAAATTGATTAAGCACATATTTTTTAAGTTTTTAATTAATATTATAAGAGAAAGGGAAACCAGTAAAATAATTGTTCACCATTCCCTCTAAATTTATTAAAATTAATTTTAATTTTATTTGATTATCTAACATTAATAATTTTAATTTATAGCAAATATCTTCCATCCAAGAATTATATAAATTATTTTAATCATTTAATAGTTTAATTTGTTAAAATTAATTATTATTATTAAATTTTATATAAAAACCAATGTCACATCCTCATTTTTAGCACACACTGTTATGATATACTGTTGATGTAATAACATGAATTTATACGATATATGAATGCTATGAGAAATAAATGATGCGATATTTGATATATGATTTGAAGTTGAAATGATGGAATTTTTACGGGACCTCTGAAAAATGATTGATCGTATAATGATGAGACGATAATTAATTTATGTATTGTCGAAATGGTAATTATTGATTGTAATATCGAAATGATAAATTTAACGGTTGTGACGTTAATGATAATCGATGGATATAATATCTAGCGCGCTTAAAATATTTAAGCGTCATTAATCTGGATAATTAATGGATCGTACAAATTAATCGTATAAAATAAGATACATAAATTTATTCATATGTATATGAAATTATATGTATAAATATATGAGGAATTAAATAAATTATAAATTATTTTATGGGTAAGCAAAATTAATATTTATGAACGTTCATAAATAATTTATACGAATGGAATATATATGTATTTACGAGAGTATATACGATAGGGTATAATTGAATGTATAAGTATAGTATATGGTATTAAAATAATGTAAGTGGAATGATGATGTAGGAAAATGAAATATAAATTTAGGTTAAAAAGAAAAGAGTTATGAGGATATTATGAATTATTAAATGGAAAATAGGAATATAATTAAATAATGGAATTATGGAAAATGGAGATTTGAGAAATTGTATTTTATTAGGTATGGGGGATTGTGATAGTGGAGGATTATTATATTAGGAGTATTGGAATTTGTAAAAGGAGGTATGGGTAATTATGTTAGTGGGGTGTAAGAAGGAAAGAGAAATAATATTTTATTGTTAGTGGAAAAAGATGGAGGATTTTAATGATTAAATATTATGTATTGGAGAATGGTATTTTATTAAATAAATGTATATTGGTGAATATTTGAAGTATTATATATGAAATTAAAGGATGTAATTGGTGAATTTTAAGTTGAATACATATAAGAATATGTATTGGAGGGTTTAGGGGGCTTATTTTAGGGTGTTTGAGGGTGTATTGAGCTTAAGATGGGGTTGCCCTAAGCCTACCTTAGTGTATTACAAAAATTACCCTCATTTGTGACATATCATCCATCATTTTCTTCATTTTCTCTCCTTAGCCGAAAATCATATCCTCTCCAATCTTCATTTCCTTCATTTTCTTTCATCTTCTTATATTCTTTCTTCATTGTTCTTCATTTCTACTTAAAGGAAAATCGAAATACATCATCTAATCTTCACATATTCTCTTTAAACTATATGTTTTAATTTTTTTCTATATGTGAAGATCAAGTTTGGGATTAACACATCTTCTTTTCCATGTGTTCTTGAGGAAACTGTAGCCTTTTCTTCAAGGAGGCCAGATATATGCTTCCTTCTTTACTTCTTTGGCTTTGAATATTCAAGTTTTAATAAGGTTCATACACATACATAAAAGGTTGGGCTGAAATGCTTTTCATTCTTTCCTTTTTATTGATGACCGAATCATATCAAAATGATTCTTAAAGTTTATGGCCAAATAACATCTTATTTTCTTCTTTTTCAAGAGGTGACCGAAACCTTCTTTGTCATGTGGTTCAAGTTTGAGAGTTAAATCAAAAAAATCAATAACTTTCAAGAGTAAGCAACAACTTTTCCTTAATGTTTAACTTTGTTTCACATCCGATCTAACCATTTAGCTTATACTTATGTGTTGAAGGTATTGATTAAACCTTGAAGAAGTCATAAACATGAGGATCCTTGTAGATCCTTGTATATTTGAGTTGATTTATTAAAGGTGAGTGTAGCTAAGACATGATTTGGTGTTAGATCATGAAGATCTATAATTTTTTATGGATTTATTATGTTGGCCAAATTATATACATAGTAAATCTATAGTTTTTAGTTGATTATTTGATATATTAGATTATTAGAGTTGTAAAGGATCATGAATAAAGAGATTTGGTGTTGTGTATGTGTGTGTGTATGGTGATTTTTACCATGGCCAAATTATTCTAAGTTATTGGTTAAAGGATGGTAAGTTCAAACATAATTTTTAAGAAGATTGGATAAAATCAAAGGTTAATTATTAAAGAGGATTATGGAATATAAGTAAAAATATGAGTTAATTTAATGATTTATGGATTAAATTTCATATTAAGTTATTATGTGAAAATTATGGAAACATGTTTTTGATTAAATATGGTTAAGATTTAATATTAAGGTTAATTATGTTTTTGGAGTCTTAAATGAATTAATTAGAGGAATATATTTTTAGGTGATTGAAGGATTTAATGTTGTGGTTAAATTTGCATATTAAGTTAAAATGATATAAGTAGTGGAAAGATGATTTTAATTAAGTATGGTTTATAATTTGAATATTGAAGTTATTTATGATTTTAAGTTAAATGAATTAAATTGAGGAAATAAATATATTAAAATCGTTAATGATTTAAGGATATGGATGAATATTGATGGAAATTTTAAGATTAATTTAAGTTAATTGATTTATTGATTTATGTGTAGTATGTGACATAATTGGTGAATTGGATTTAGATAAGATCTTTAATTATTAATAGACATTTTTGGAAGTTTAAGAATTATTATTAAGTAAATGACATATGACATGTGTCACACCCATATTTGACATCCTAGGAGTTTTGGTCTTTGTGCGTATGATTGATTGTATGTATACATGTCTTGGTATGATGCATGCGTATGTACGGTGTATTTATGATTTGGTATGCGTTGTGATGACGTGCTGCTATATATATTTATATGTATGCAAAGTGTGTGGATGATTGGATGCGTGTGTTATATGTATTTTGGTGTTTTAGGTGGCAGGAGAGTGAGTTAGGATGATGGGAAGAGGGGATTGGAGTGTGGTACGGGCGTACGAATATACGTACGAGTGTACCGAATAGGGAAAGCTGAGGGATTTTGGTTCCTGGAGGCCGTACGGGCGTACTAGAGGATGGTCTGGCCGTACGCGAACTCGTAGGAAATTGGGTTTGTCAGGTAGATTATAGCTGTATGGGCATACCAAATATGGTACGGCTGTACCAAAGCTCGCAGGTTTTTGATTTTCCAAGCTTTTTGGGGTTGGTACGGTCGTATGTGACTAGTACGGCCGTACGTGACTTAAAGTGGGCGTTTTAAACAGATAAACATCAAATTTTTCTTTAGTGTTTTCCACCCCAAAACCCTAAATTCTGTCCCAAAACCTTAGAATTGCTAATTTTGAGTGCTTTAAGGCTTGTGGAAGCTTGAATCAACACGTTTTTCAAGTTAGCTACGGATTAGAGCTTGAAGTTGCTTAATTCCAGGTTTGTGCTAGTTTGTGTTCTTTGATTTCTATGTTGAGTTTCCGCCATTTGAGGTGGTATGAGGCCCAGATAGGCCTGAATATGATGTCTATGGATGGTTTATGTATATGTTTTATATGATTATGTTGTGATTATGAGAATTACTTAAGATGGCATTGTTTTTATGATTGATTATGAGCATATTGGCTTGAGCATGAATATTGGGATTGTGAAATGCAGAAAAAGAGTGAGAAATGAAAAGGAAAGGCATGCTGGGTCATATATTACAGGATTCCATAATGAAATCGTATATTATTGTTGCCCTTCTACGGGAGATGAGTCTCGAGACATACCGTTAAAAAGAAAAGGGGGTTTAAAGACCCGGATAGAAATGCCCTCCTTCGGGAGATGAGTATCGGTACATACAGGGACCCAGCATGGATGGAAATTGTGCACAATGAAATGAAAAAGGGAAAAAGAGATGATAAAAGAAGTGGGGTGCATAGCATAGTTGCATTCCACATTGTTGTTGCCTGTGTTTTGATAGTCTGAGTTGTATTGCTTGTATGTGTTATGATTATATGAATGTTTGTTTGTTACTAGCATCACTGAGTCTTCGACTCAGCATTTATCAATTGATGGATGCAGGTACTGAGCCTATTATTGAGGGTACCAAGAAGTGACTGTCAGTGTCAGCAGGAGGGATTGGATTTGACAGCAAATCCCATTTTCGAGGTGGTTCCGGACAGCAGAGCTTGCTCCTTTACTATTTAGTTTATTGTAGCTTGTATTAATGATAATGGCAGTAGACGTTTGTATTGAGATGGTGGTTTTGTTCAGTTTGATGTAATGATTCAGAACCCTTGTGTATATGGATTTTCATAAGTATCAATGCATGGGTTTGATCACTGGATCTCCAGGGTTTATTGGCTACTGCTGCAATTATTTTCACCACCATTATATGTATTATCCCCATACGATGTATCCTTGTATGTATTCTGTATCCCTTGTAGTGTATGTGGCGGTTTCTTTTAGGTGATCGTCGTGTATGCTACGGGAGCATGTTACTCCAGATATGGGCTGGGTGTGACAACATGATTGGTATAGTGGACTTAAAATATAATTTTTAAGCATGAATGGGACTTTTTGGAAGTTTGTGGTATATTATTGATAAGGGGACATAAGATATAAATTCTTTAAATGTAATTTGGAAATATATGGAGACATGGGGTCATGATGTGACAATGACATTAATTGGATAATAATTAAGTATTTAAGTGTTAATGGAAGATTTTATATGAAATGATTAACTGATGGAATTAAGAGGATTAAATTAAGAATATTGATATGATGTTTTAAGTGGAAGATAAAGGTGAGCATGATATAAAGTAAGTGGAAATAATATATTGAGAATTTAAAGTGGATTATTAAATTATGGTAAATGAAATAAGAAAGTTTAATGAAATAAATTATAAATGGTATAAGGTGAATTATTGGATTTATTCTTTATTGATTAAATAAGTATTAAAGTAAATTGGTGGAATATAATGAGATATAACATTATAAGTATTTAATTGAAAAGATGATTTGAATATTTTAAGGATTTAAAACAAGATGGTGCATTATGTAGAGATTTGGCACTAAAGATATTTAATTAAATAAAGGATTTGGATATTCTAAGTGAATTAAATAAGGAATAGTGATATGGATATTGGAAGTAGTTGAATGAATAATTAAATGAATAAGATAAAGGTAATGATAAGGTTAGTGGAAGTAGTTAATGGAATTAATTAAATGAGTGGGATAAGATATGATTTATCATATATTAAATGGATAATGACGTGAATAGTAAAAAGGCATATGGAAATTAAAATAAGTTTATTATTTAATTATTGAATGATTTAATGATAATAAAATATTTAAAATATTTAAAGGTATATATAAAAGAAGTTAATTATATTGATTAATTAAGAGGATAAGAAAAAGGATAAATTAAAAAGGATATTGATTAAGAAGTTAAAAGATAATACTTCTAAACTAATGTTATGTTAATAAATTAAGTTAATAATAAAAGATATGTGAATATTAAGTTAACTCTTTTGAGTTAATAATTAAATAGCCAATTAACAATGAAATTAAATAATAATAGTGGTTTATGAATAGTATGATATTAAGACGTTATTAAGCCATATATCCTTAATATTAATACATAATTAGTACGATGATATTAATTGGTTAAAAATTGATAATACGATATCAAAGGTTTAATAAAAGAATACTTACGTGGTTAAGTAATTAAAGGATTGTAGTAAGGAAATAATCATATGATTATGATTATAAGTTAAGGTATATATAAGTAAGGTTATGTTAATGAATAGTAAATAGATGTGAATAGTAACTGAGTAAATAGTGATAGAGTGAATAATGATACAACAGTAAATAATAATATGATTTCTAAGTAATATTATGATAAGGTTAATAAATTATATTGATGAGATAAAGTGATTGATTAATTATGAGTGATATATGGAATGTTAATACGAATAATAAATGATTAATAATGAAATGTAATTTATTAATTAAAGATAATCATTTATTATGGAATAGGTGGATTAGTGGATGATCCTCACGTACCATCAAAGGAATTAAATAAGGGAAAAGACATACCAAGTTTGTGCTAGTTTGTTTGAAGTTCCTAGATCATTAAATGATTGAAGGGGCAATGGTATGGTAATGCAATAGCATTATGTAATTAATTGTGCTTGGATGGTAATTAAATAACATTACATAATTAATTATGATATGATGTTATACCATGTCATAAACATCGATGCATTAAAACATGAAACATGACATAATCATGACATGGAGAAATAAGGAAGGAGAAAAATGAATGAATATGAAAGGAAAATGTTAAATGGAAAAGTATTGGGCAAAACAATATAAATTCCTACGAGAATTAAATGGAAAGGAAAATGAAATAAAAAGAAAAGAATAAATGTGAAATGGGTTCCAGTACGTTGAACCATAGATATGATATGAAAGAAAAGACCCAATACAATATGCATATATGACCCAGTATATGAAAAGGGCAAACGATATGAAATGATACAGGAAAATATGAGGGAGAATACACAACATGAATGCATTCTCATAAGCAAACATTATTCATGAATATACGATGATGATATGAATGGTATGTTCAAACGAGGAAAGGCTTACGGTGGATACCTAGGCACCCAGAGACGAGGTACCCATGTGTATATGTGTCAATAATCACAATGAATTTACATATCATGGCATTTTATATTAATGATGATATTTAAATGACATATTAAAGATGATGACATGATAATGATAATGATGATATGACATACCATCATAATAATGATATGATATATGCATGATGATGATATATATACATGATGACATCATGTTATGTTATAATGGTGATGTTGATATTAAATGATGATAATATATGTTTTAAAGATGCTAACTAATTACATGATGATGTGAAATGCTATGATGATGATATTAATCAATTGATGATGATATGATATGCTATGTTGTGATAAAAATGATATTTAAATAAATAATGATATGATATATATTATGATGTATTTAAATAAGGATGATATGATATATCATGATAATATTGAAAATGATAATGATGACATAGGAAGTAAATGAGAATAACTAATGATAACTGAATGCTAAATTTGGATAATAGTAAAAATCATTACTAATGATAAATGATATATATAATAATGGCATATGATATACCGATTAATATTTACAATAGTGTATTGCAATTAATTGAGATGATGATTTGTTTGCCATTATTTGATGATTAAATTGCCATTAGATGTTGAAGGAAGTAATTATGGTGATGTATGATCATTATATGTTTCTGATATATGTTATGCTAGCACCACTGAGTTTTATGCTTGGCGTTTGTCAATTAATAAACGTAGGAATTAGTAAAGTTAGGAATCGAGAGCGTTGCAGTCGGTAGCTGGACTTTGAAATAAAGTTATTGGTAAGAATTTGGTTTTCTTCCAAACTTCTATTTTGCAATATTCATGCAAATTTTTAATATGGTACTTGACAGTATCTTAAAATATTTGGTAGTATTAATAATTGTAACGGTGGATATTTATGATGATTCATAAGTACATACATTAATATGAGTAAATGGTAATAATGCTGATATGGTGATAAGATAATTATTGATGGCCTCATAGTACCTGGGAATGATAAATAGAATGGATATCATTAATGGATCGTTATGCATGATATAATTATTATTTTTTAAAAAATAAAAAAATATCCCTTGTAGTATGTTATTGACTTTCTAAAATAGAAAGTTGATAATCATTCTACAGAAGCATGTTACGCAGCCAAAAAACGTGATAACCAACATTTAAATGATTAGTGTTAAGAAAGTATAATTTTATCAAATAATCTAAATTTGTTAAAATTTATTTTATTTTATTTTATTTTAATAATATAATAGTAATAGTTTTAATTTATAATAACGAATTTTATAATAAAATTATATAGAAGAAATATTATTTATGATTATTTTTAAAAATATAAGATATTTTTTTAAGTTATAAAATATCACACATTATTAACATATGATTTAACTTTTTAAAACTTACATTATGAAAGTAAAGTGAAGTAAATTGATGGAACATATCTCTTTTGGACTTTTAACCAATGTTATAAGAGGGAAGATGAACTAATAAAATAATTGTTTTACCATTTTCTTTAAATTTATTAAAATTAATTTTAATTTTATTTTAATTATCTAATAATAATAATTTTAATTTATAACAACTAATTTTAGAATTCTATTCAAAATCAAATATGAATATAAATTATTTTTATTATTTAATAATTTAATTTGTTAAAATGAATTTTTGATTCATATTGATGATTTATTGGATCGAAACAATAAATTGATTTATTCCAATCAAATTTCTTATTTGTCGCACATACTTGTAAAATTTAAGAATTTTTCAAAAACTTTTGAAAATGTTTTTATCATGTTTTCAACACTTTTTCAATTTGTTAATTAGTTCTGCAATAATAGAATACAAATCTATCAATTCATTAACATTCTAAGATGTTTAAAAACATACATATGAAATTTGAAAATGATACGTAATCCATCTAGAAAATTTGGCCTTAGCATATTCATCATCCAAGTTCAACACATCTTTGAACATAGATAGAATCTCATGTTCCCAATCATCATTCATCATTTAGAGTAGGTAAAGTAATATATATAACATCATCTTCTAACATGCCTCTACTTATAAACTTGAATTTTTTTGAATTTCATTAGCTTGGTAAATCTCCTAAGACGAACCCTAAACTAGGTTTTCTTTTCATTGGCTTCCTAACTTCTATTAACTTGGGGTTTTCTTGCAAACTTTTCCTTATTCCATGTCTTGACATGTATTTCATCTTCCTCATTATGCTTGTAACAACAAGTAATTGCTCTTATTTTTCCAAAACAACAACTTGGAAACTAGTCAAAATTGATAATTTAGCTATTAAGCAAGCCAAAGTGAACTCAAGGTCAGCAATTAAAGTTACTATACCACCATTATAAGAAAATTTGATTTTTTGATATACGAAGGAAGGAACCCATCCTAAAGGATGAAACCATAGGCACCCTAACAACAAACTAAATGTTATTGGTATATCAAGCATAATAAATTCAACAACATATTTAATTGATCTAATTATGACCACTAAAGAAAAAAAACTAACCACTTCCTTCTTGAATCATCATAGGCCTTAAATTATACCATTGTATGGGTTTAAATTAATTATCATCAATCCAAATTTTAGTAAGAATTTTAATGGATAAACATTACTTTTGGAGCCATTATTAACCATAATATATGAAGTTGACTTTCCAAGCATATTTACTTAAATAAACCATGCTCTATTATGGCTCCTCTACTCCTTTGAAAGATTAATATTAGAAAAAGTGATAAATGAACTATCTTTCTAAACAATTTTTCCAATTATCTAATTAGTGGTTGATTTAAAAGAAATACTCATACTTGATAATGATTCTACAATAGCTTATTAATGTTGCTTAACAATTAACACCATAACCCAAACATTAACATGAGGTAGCATCTTCTTCAACTACTTTATAATAACATTCTCATTCATTCTCTTTACTACCTCATTCCTCTTTTCCTTATTACTCTCTTTCTCTACCATTTCCTTTTTCTTTTTAGCATCCTTCTCAACAGAAGATTCATAAGTTTATAGAATTGTTGGAGTATATACTCTTCCACTTCAAGTCATATGATTGATAACAAACTTCTCCTTAGTTTGCTAAACTATTTTCTCTTCAACATCCTCCTCTTCCTCTAAATCATATCATATATCTAAGGTAGCAATAAATAAATCAAACCACTCATTTCCTTTTAAAGCTCTAGACTTTTGTATTAACTGAAAGTTAGAATCATCATTCACCTTCATATCTATAAAGAAGCTCAAAACCAAAGATTCTGGTAGATCAAAAGAAATTGCCATTATTTGGGTAATTTACGCTCATAATCCCTTAACTTATACTTCTTTCCCATCAAAGTCCCTTAATTTTGGATTTGTGACATAAAAATCCTCAAACTTTAATATTATTCACATAAAGTTCTTCAACTTTAATTTATAACATAAAAATCTTTAAACTTTGATATTATTCCAATAAAAATTCTTTGGATGACATATAAAGAAAAAATTAATATGATATAACTTGAAATATTGATTATATTAAATTTTTTTATTTTCTCATATAATATAATCCATCCAAAAATCTATCGCAAAATTCACTAATACCTAAACTAACAATGATATTTTTTTACTTAACTTATTCCTATAAATTATAAAATTTTGGTCCAAAATTTTCCAATAATTAGGAATTATTTCAATAATATTTTTAAAAAATATAAGGTGCATATTAGAATATCTATTTAGAAAAATATTTAAATGACTTTTATTATATTTACATTATAATGTTGATCTTGTCATATTATTTTTATGTCATATATTAAGTTATATTATGTTAATTTTTTATTTATATGTCATCCAAAAAGACTTTTATGTAAATAATATCAAATTTTGAGGGTTTTAATGTTATAAATCAAAGTTGAGAAAATTTTTTGGGAATGATATTAGAGTTTGAGAATTTTTTTTATTACAAATTGAAGTTGAGGGACTTTAATAGGAAAGAAGTATAAATTGAAGGACAATGAGCATAAATTACCCTCATTATCTTAAAATGGGGTACTTTATTATAGCTAGGAAATGAATTAACCTTGGTTGAGGGTATGGATTTTTAGGTTCTACCATTTTACCATAATCAATTAAAACTTGAATAGACCTACATAAATCATTACAATTATCTGTAGTGTGATCATGATAGTAATGATAGTGGTAGTATTATTGTGGGCAGGTGGAGGTCTATGAAACTAAGATTATAAAGTTTGTAAAAAATTGGCCTTTTGTAGATAGGTAAATACTTTGGAAAGTAGAATTCCAAAGTTAGAGAACTTCCTAGGGGTAGAAACAATTCAAACTTTATAAGTTTTAGCTATGAAGATGTTTGGAGTGTAGGTATAGGCCGACTTTAGTTTGGAATATGTCAATACCTTCCTTTTAGCAAATTTAATTTGCTCAATTCTCTAGCTCACATCATATATTTCTTTGAAGCTTTGAAAAGTTTAAAACTCCATTCCATCTTAGAATGCTAGCGATGAACCCAAGATAAGTTTGTTAATCAAGTCTTCTCGAGCTGGTTTACATTTTAACAATATTTCCTTATTCATCCATTAAGATAAATAATCCATAAATGACTCATTTGATTTCTATTTAATGATTTCTAAATCCAATAAAGATACCTTTATGCATAAATTGAAGCTATATTGCTTATAAAGTATAGCATAATAACTTTCAGCTCTCATAGTTGCCTTATCTAACCTATGGTACCATCCCAAAGTAGGACCTTCCAATGTCAAGATGAACATTTTCATAATCTGATCATTAGCTAAGCCTGTAGTCCTAATCATCATAACATATTATTTTAGGTGGTTCTTTGGATCACCATTGCAATTGTATTTTATCAAAGTTGGCATCTTGAACTTTGGCAGTAAATCTTTAATAGGCTTTAAAAAGATCCCCTCAAAATCTAAATCCTCAGCTGTATTCTGCTCCTTCATCAATAATTGTAATTGTTCCATTTTCTAGTTCATCAATAACATTCATTCAGGCTCCTTAGATGCTTTCACAATAGTTACCATAGAATGAAGTAGTATTTCAATGGTATCAGAATTTGAATTTGAATCATCAACATACAAGGGTTGCTTTCCCTTATTTTCTTTGGTCTTAGGAGGAGGAGTAATCTTTGCCACCACTTCCTTGATTGCAATAAAAAAAACTCCCATATAAGAATTGGTTCAAGGCTTGATTAACAATGGGATACATAGTGGCATATATAGATGACTTGGATGAATTTTGGTTTACCATTTGAATTTTTTCTATAAAAGAAAATAGGTTAGCATGAATGCATAAGATGTCATGAATATGATACATAAGATGTATGCATAAGCTTATTCTATAAAAATCCATTGTTATGGTTGCAAGAAATATAGTTAAGATTGAATGACAAAATGCATGGATGCATTATTGAAAAAAAACCATATAAAAGGTTAGTATACAAGTAATAAATAATAAGTAACACTCTTTACCACCTTTATTTCTCCACATTATTAGTTTGCTAGTCTATCTTAGGTGGGTTTACTGATTCATAGTTCAAATTAAGAACTCAAAATGTGAAACTCTCAAAATGCAAAATATATAAAATTGATTTCAAATCAAGATGAATGAAATGATTTACAAAAATCTAGCAGTATTTTATCTCATTATTTGGTACAATTTTGGATTTTTTAGTTGTGGGTGTGCTAGAGAAGTTGATTTTCTTAATCAATAAATGCGCTTGACTTTTTAACCAAAAATGGTTGTGATTCCTCAAACTCCTTGTGATAATTTGCTTGGACTTGATAAATTAAAACTGTAAGGAACGTAAATATGGAATGAAATTGATTGAGAAATTATAAATAAATGATGTTGGATTAAAGAAAATGAATATCAAAAGAAATATTGTTGAGAGAAACTATTAATGAAAGATATTTACATTAAGGAATTGTATGAATACATAAGAATTATAAAATAAGAATAAACAGTTTAAGGAATTTTTATTGAAAATAAAGTAAAAATTGTTATTATTAGATTCTGTAATTTTTCAATTGAGTCTTTGTTTTATGTTTGATTGATTTTTGATGCCTTTTTTTTAATTATTGAATATTTATAAGGAATCGTCCCTCCTTGAGTCTCTACATTTGAGAAAACCTAGCCATTTCTCCTTCCACTACTTACATTCAAATTCAGCTATCCATCTTACTTAACTACCTAACTTAATTAATTAAGTTAATACAATTAACTCAATTAATTAGAAAATTAATCCAACTAACCATCTTAATTAAAATAAAATAATTTAATTAATCAATTATTTCCAACTGATGATTAAATTGATGGCTAAATAATTTAGGTGTAAATTATTCCTCCATATATGAATGGTCTTAATATAATAAAACAATTACATATGGATTTAATCAAAGAAAATTATAAACTCTAGTTCCTCAAGATCCAATTCCTTAAACTTTAACCCCCTATACCTTAAAGAACATTTACCAACTATTCTTGCTTTAACCAAATTAAATTCCAAAGAATAAACCCAAGAAAAACCTCAGTTAAACCTAACACAGTCACTCACCAACCTTAAGACTAATCAAATATCTCATACCTTTCCTTCAACCCATCATTTTATTGGTGATGCTAACATTAAACAACCAAATAACAACCTATTTGATAAAAAGACGCTGTGAGCGCGCGTTTCCGTTTCTTGGCTTTTCCAGTTTTACAGGTTTTAACTTTTGAGAAAAACGGGATATGTGGAGTCGCCACCTAGTTTGTTTCTATTAACCCAATTGAATTAATTTTGAAAACTAGGAAATAAAACCTTGGTTTTTCAGAGTTTGAAAACATCCTTAGTTTCTTCAGAGTGTGGGTTCGGGATTTTCAAATCTATTTGTATTCCATCTTAATATGCTCGATTGTTTAGTTTAATGAAAGCTCCTAATCACGCATTTAGGTTTAAGTTTACTTAGCATACGTTTCAT
>CANYBF010652848.1:0-16032 GCA_948192965.1 Dalechampia spathulata
AGAAGACATGATGTTTTTAGATATTAATAATAATAATAATCATAGAAAAATAAAATAGCGATAATTAACAGTTTAATTCTAATTTAAAGTGCGAGGAAGAATGTAAGAAATATTTTCTAAGTGAATATAATATTATTTTCAAAACGATGAAAATTAAGTTAATTTAAAGATTTTTATTAAATTATTAAAGGTTATTCTTAAGAGGATATGTTTTGCCAAACTCTAAAATTAGTAAAGTATTGTTATTATGAATAGTAAGTTAAAAATTAAAATAATATATATATTAGGATGACTAAGGATCGATTTAATTTCTAATAAAAATGTTATTATGCATTTTTTTAAATAGGTCAATCAAAGGAAAATATTCACATATCATCCAACGATAAAAATCAGGAAAAAGACAGACCAGGTTTATGCTAGTATATATAAAATCCTCGATCATTAATTGATCAAAAAGGCAAAGGTTTAGTGATTTAAATTTATAAATTTAGTATTATACATTTCATAATCATATGACATTTTACATGATTCATAACATGGCATGGCATGGTGGAATAAGGTGGTAAAATGTTATAAAAAGGTTATATGACTGTCATCGGGCAAAAATGATATTAATTCCTATGGGAATTAAATGAGTATGATATCATGAAAAATAGTTAACAGAAATTGAAAAGCTAAATGAAAAACGAGCTTATAAAAAAGAGAAGTACAATGAGGTTATAATGAAAGCCCGGAAAATGCGCATATGGATAATATGAGAATAAAAGGGAGAATGCACGACATGAATGTCTTCTCATTAATAGACATTATTCATAAAGATTGGCATTAGGCAATATGCTATTATACATGACATTTATCTTTGTATTAATAATTTTTACGTATAGAAAATTTATCATCATTCATTCATAATAGACATAAATTTTGTAAGATATGATATTCAAAGGAAATGATTATGTTTATTACAAATAATTTGACATGAAAAGTATATTGTTATTAAAATATCATGAAATTTAATGTTATGACTTTGAATTGGATCATTAAATGAATTGCATGTTATATGTAGCACCACTGAGTTTTTATACTCAGCGTTTGTCAATTGATAAACGTAGGAACAAGCAAGTCTGCGGAAGAGAAACGTTAGTGGCAGCAGCAGGACCAACAACTTCTGTGTGGTAATAAAACTATGATGGACTTCTTATAAGTTATAATCGTGCAAGGTCTTATAAAAGTACTTTGGCAGTACATCTAAAATTGTTAAATCATAAATTTGTAATAATGTGTGTATCATTATGTCACTAAATAAAAATGGTATGTAAATTATAATGACTATTTACTTTTGTCGAGGACCGTTACAATGATTAAATAATATATATAAAAAAATTTCATTATTTATCCCTTGTTGGATGATTATTAATTTTCTTGATAGGAAATTTGTAATCATTCTACGGGAGCATGTTACGCAGCCAAAAGATATGACATTGTAATAATTAATCCCCTCTAATATCCCCTAATTTCCTCGATCCCTTTCACCGGCCGTTATTATTTTTATTCTTATATTTGCCTAAATATACTATGTCATCATGTCACATGCCATGTCACATGACACATGCATACACTACTATGCATGCCATGCATATACCGTATGCCATAACATACCATATTTCATATGCATATACATATAAATATGCCAATATGCAAATACACCAATACGCAATCCAATATGCTCAATCAATCAATACGCCTTATCATGCATATATATGTCATGCCATGTCATATACTATGCCACGTCGTATGCCATAACGCATATCATACCGTATGCCATACATATACTATGTTGAATACACATTCACATGCGCACCATCATGCCATGTCATACATATATCATACTATTTATCATCTCACATGCCATACATACGGTATGTCATTCACTTAACATGCTATGCATATAGTATGACATTTATTTAACATATCATGCATACGGGATGTCATTCACTTCACATGCTATACATATAGTATGTCATCCATTTAAACATGCCATGCATATGGTATGCCATACAATTATACCATGCCATGTTATAATATAACATTTCACATGTCATGCTACATGACACAAGCACATTCTACTATACATGCCATGCATATGCCATATCACGCATCATCTCACATGCCACGCATTTGGTATGTCATGCATATGCCATGTATTATATCATCACACATATCATGCATATGATATGCCATACATCATTCGCATGCCATGCATAAGGTATGTCATTTACTATGCCATGACATGCATATGCCATGACATCCATCATTTCATATATCATGCATATGATATGCCATTCACCCTATGCATCATGCATACGCTATGCATATACCACGCATACACCAAATGCTACGCAACCCCTAAAATGTTAACGCATAACGTAATACACTATTTGCCATAATATGTGCTTAACATATTAGGTTTCCATATCATGTATATGATATGTCATTCACACTCACATTACATGCATATGCTATGCTACTTTATTGCTATATCACATGACATGCATATGCCATGCCATCTAAATGCCATATAGCTTTATATGTCATTCTACGTGCAACTTTGCAACGCCGATTCACATGACGCACTGTGTGCTTAAATTTATGCTTGCATGCTTGCCTGCTTAGGACAATTAATTCCAACTATAATGGTAAAATTGATTTTGGAAACTCATAGAATAGATCTCCACCACCCGAACCCAATCTCTGAAAGGTTTAACTAGCACTCATGCTATGGGTCGGTTGGACCAATCCAGAACCATCCGGTGGTGACTCCTTGTGACTCTTTCGAGTCTGTATCATTCCCTAAGGGAACCCCTTAGGAAGACTGCACTTTCGCTCTAAGTACGGTCCCCGGCCCGTGACTTTTACAAGCCTCGCTCTGGGCCCCGGCAGAAACCGGCGCTTACAATAACATATGGATAAATGTGGTAGCATTCACATCAAGACCTGTAAGACCAAAACCAGAAAAAATTTAACCACAATGCAGATAAATAGTAATAGAAAATAAGGCAGTTATAAAACAGTAACGGAAACACCTCCCCCATACTTAAGCACATTGTCCCAATGTGGGCATAACAGCACAAAAATAGGCAGTAGCAATGGATAAATGAAAAAATAAAATTAAGAACATTGCCTGATGGTAGTTTATGCTACACGAAGCACACCTCATTCCTGCATGTCAAAAGAATGGTGAAGCTCACCAATCTCTACTTCCAACTCGTCCAAGCGCAAGAGGATTTGATGCATGGACTCCTCCATACTCGCTGTGAATATGTCAAGTTGCTTATGGATGGAATTAATTGCAAGAAGAATAGCAGCATCAATGGGACCCACTGTTGGTGGTTGCATTGCGGGCACAGGAGAAGCTCCTGTGACTGGTTTGGCTTTCCTAAAAACTCTCTCTTTTATGGCCATAATTGGCCCTGGTGTGCAAAACTGAAACCCTGGCACTCCCTCCTTCTTCTGTAGCAGCCCCATCTCATCCAGAGTATAGACATTTAAAGGAACCAAGTCCATCACTTTATGAAGATTGTTATTAGAAAGATCAAATACCTGAAGTTGGATAGCGAGGTGGGTGATGATATGGCCTAAGATGAGCCTCTTCGAACTGGCAACCGCTGCTCTGAATTGGGCTGTGATGAAGCAACCGAGATTGACCGGCTTCTTATCCACCATGCAGTTGAGCAGAAACAGTTCCACTCATGTGACAATACTAGGAGAGTCATTGCAATAGGAGAGACTGTATGCAATGAGTCGATGAAGATAGGTCAAGGAGTTGTCAAATATGTAGCTGTCTTTTGCTGAAGCCGGATCATATCATTTTGTAGAAGCAGGGGCATAATTCTCCCAGAGGCTGTCAGCATCAAACTCAGAAAGTAGATCACAAAAGCCCTCCACATACTCATCGGTTACTTCATCAATCAACCCCAAGGTGAGATTAAATTCATCAATAGAGAAGGAGAACTGTTTACCCATTAATCGGAATTGAATCACTTCAGGGCTATCGAGTCCAAACAGCTTGTCTTTGTTGAGCTTGTAAGTGCTGTAGAACTCGTACACCAACTCATAGAAAATAAAACAATGGATCTGAAAATATCGCTCCCATACTGTTCCCTTACTGTGATCAAAAACTGACAATTGTAATTTCTTAACTGCTGATGGGTCAAGTGATTTACCCTGCACCACTCTTAAATTGACAACTTTCATGAACATCTCCTTGTCCTCCTTAGTGAATTTCAGGTTCCCTTTAAGTTTGGATAGTGGAGGGGGAAGAGTTCCACGTAACCTCTTCCCTCGTGCCTTTATGTGCATAACACTTCCCGAGGTAGCAGCATCAGTAGCTTCCTTACTCGCACTCTCGGGTTCTTGACCCGATTCTTCTTCTTCTTCAACTCTAGTCAATTGTTTCTGAGCTGGGCTGCTAGACTCCTTGTCTCTCTCATCCTCTTCAATAGTCATGGCTTCAATCAATTTTTCCCCCAAAACATCAGTTCCATCATCCACGACTTTAGGTGGCAGCCATGATTTTTGAAACTACCAAGCAGATGGTGGGTTCTTGCTGATGTAAACTTTTAGACCAGTGACCTCTGTATCGACAGAGGGTTAAATAGTGGTGAAATTGGAGTGGGTCTCTTCATGGCTGGTTGGTCTTCTTCGATTTCAGTCGATTCTTTCTCAGCTATGCGTTTCTTGGACTTCGAACCTCCACCAGATGAAGCGGCTCTAGTGTGCACCATTGTTAAAGAAAATTGTAAGCTGCAAAAGAGGAAGAGGAAAACAAAATTAGGTTTAGAAATTGGGAGAGTGTAATCGCCAGAAATAAAGAGGGGAAAGATTTTAAGTAAATTAAAATCCTTAAGTTCCCAAAACTTTAAGTTTCCCTCTTTCACTCTAACTCAAATTTGGTTTTCCCACCAGACCCAAAAATAACAAAACTCATCTGTAAAATTTAACCTAAGTGAAAAGTAAAACTTATTTTTACCAAAGTAACTAAAGAAAAAGAAAAGTCGTGGGATGCCTTATGGGCATAACATGAATTAAAACTAAAGAAAAGCAAAAATGAAAGTCTGCAAAACACCTTATGGGCATAACGCAAAAAAGTTCTAAAATAAAAAAATGAAAACTAGTGAGATGCCTTATGGGCATAACGTACTTCCTGAAAAAAATGGAAATAAATAAATAAGAAAAGAAAGAAATAGTTCTGGTTTTTAAAGTCCTAGCTCAACTTCCTGTTCATTCTACTCTTCTACAGGTGGTGTCAACGTGATCTCACACGTTGAACAAGTGTCAAATCCTTCATAGAATGGTTTGAGATGGTGGCCATTAACCTTAAATTGCTTTGTTGAATCAAGGCTCTGAATTTTGGCTGCTCTATGGGGAAAAAACTTTTGAACCAAGAATGGTCCTATCCATTTTGTCTTCAATTTCCCTGGAAATAAATTTAATCTAGAATTATAGAGCAACACCTTCTGCCCTACATGAAACTCTTTGTGCTAAATCTTCCTATCATGGAGTTTCTGTGCTTTATCCTTATAGCTCCCCGTATGGTCATAAGCATTGGTCTGTATCTCCTCTAACTCCTGCAATTGTAATTTCCTGTGGACTCCTGCATCATCCAAAGACATGTTAGATTGTTTCACTACCCAATATGTACAATGTTCAAGCTCCATGGGCATGTGACATGGTTTCCCATACACAAGCCGAAAAGGTGACATTCCGAGTGGGGTCTTATATGCCATCCTGTATGCCCACAAGGCATCATCCAATCGTTTGCTCCAGTCCCTTTGACTAGGACTGACTATCTTTTCGAGAATGGATTTGATCTCTTTATTGGTAACTTTAGCCTATCCATTCCTTTGTGGATGATATGTTGTGGTCATACGATGATTAACACCATACTTCCGAAATAAGGCAGCAACTTCTTTATTGCAAAAGTAAGTCCCTCGATCATTGATGAAAGCTTTCAGAACTCCAAACCTGCTAAAAACATTAGATTTAATAATGCTTACCATAGTTTTGGCATCATTTGATTTTGTGGCCTTAGCTTTGACCCATTTTGAAACATAATCCACCAGAACCAGAATGTAAACATTGCCAAACGAAGGTGGGAAGGGTCCCATAAAATCCATACCCCAAACGTCAAAAATTTCACAAATAAGGATTCCTTTTTTAGGCATCTCATGTCTTCTTCCCAAGCTTCTAGATTTTGGCATTTTACATACTGTTTACAGAATTGGTAAGCATCTTGATGCAATGTAGGCCAATACAGCCCACATTCTAGAATTTTCACGGCTATCTTCTTATGCCCATAATGGCCTCTACAAACACTGCTGTGGCAGAAGTGTAAAACAGACTTGATTTCATTCTCAGGTATGTACCTTTGAATAACCTTATTAGCATAATGTCTCCATAGGTACGGATCATCCCAGACATAGTGCTTCGCCTGGTTCCTAATCTTGTCCTTCTCATGTCTTGTAAGTTCATCAGGAAATCGCCTGGAACATAAAAAGTTGATAATGTCAGCATACCATGGTGATTTCACAATTACACTTAAACTAATTTCATTAGGGACTTCATTAAAGAAATCATCAGGTTCAATGTTAGGCAATCTGCTTAAGTTGTCTGCAACCAATTCTCGCATCCTTTCTTATCACGCAGTTCCAAATCAAATTCCTGTAGTAGAAGAATCCAGCGGATTAAACGTGGTTTGGCCTCCTTCTTTTTCAGCAAATACTTCAAGGCTACATGATCAGAAAAAATCAGAACTTTAGTTCCTAATAAATATGAACGAAATTTCTCTAATGCAAATACTACAGCATAAAGCTCTTTTTTAGTTGTGGAGTAATTAAGCTGGGCATCATCTAGCATCCTGGAGGCATAGCTGATCACATGAGGATCCCTCCCATTTTGCTGCCCAAGTACCACTCCAACAGCAAAATTGCTGGCATCACACATAATCTTGAATGGTAATCTCCAATTGGGCGGCTGCATAATGGGTGCCGAAATGAGTGCCTCCTTCAACCGGTCAAAAGCTACCTTACATGATTCATCAAAATTAAATTCGACATCTTTTTGCAACAATCTACATAAGCGTTGTGCTACCTTGGAAAAATCCTTCATGAACCTCCTATAAAAACCTGCATGGCCAAGAAAAGAATGAATCTCCCTAACAGTGGAGGGGTAAGGCAAAGATTTAATTATATCAATTTTTGCTCGATTAAATTCAATGCCTCTTTTTGAAACCACATGGCCCAATATGAAACCTTGCTCGACCATAAAATGGCATTTCTCATAATTGAGAACCATATTTTTCTCAATGCAACACTGCAAAACTCTGGCTAAATTATCTAAACATTCATTAAATAAATACCATAAACAGTAAAATCATCCATGAACACCTCGATAATATTTTCCACAAAATCTAAAAAAATACTTACCATGCAACATTGGAAGGTTGCAGGCACGTTACAAAGCTCGAATGGCATCTTATTGAATGCAAAGGTTCCAAATGGACATGTGAATGTCATCTTTTCCTGGTCTTCTAGAGCAACGGGTATTTGGTAAAAACCCGTGTAACCATCAAGGCAACAATAATGAGTTTGACCTGCCAAACATTCCAACATCTAGTCAATAAAAGGTAGGGGAAAATGATCTTTACGAGTTGCTGAATTTAATTTCCTGTAGTCAATATAAACCTTCCACCCGTTTTGGACTCGAGTGGGAACCATTTCTCCTTCCTCATTACGGACTACTGTTATGCCTGTCTTTTTGGGCAAAACATGCACTTGACTGACCCATTAGCTGTCAGAAATTGGGTATATCATTCCTGTGTCTTACAACCTTAGGATCTTCTTTTTCACTACCTCCATCATGGTTGGGTTTAATCTTCGTTGGGCATCTCTAACTGACTTTTTATCAGGCTCTAACAAAATCCTGTGCATGCATGTGGATGGGCTTATGCCCGTAATATTAGCTATGGTCCAGCCGATTGCTTCCTTGAATTTTTTAAGAACTCCAACCAAGGCGTTCTCCTCTTGTTCACTCAATTTATTGGAGATGATCACTGGTAGTATCTCTCCTTTCTCAAGGAAGGCATACTTCAAGTGGCTTGGTAGTGGCTTAAGCTCTAATTCGGGTGCCTGCAAAGTTGAACTAACTAATTTAGTGTAAGGCTTATTCAAATCAAAATTGCGTTCAATCTTAGGCTCCTCATTCAATTCGTCAATGGCCTGTAACACTTCATCATTTAAAAATAGCATCTCCTTATAATCTTCGGCATTGTTGAGTGCTATTCCAATTTTGTCTTCACCGTATAATTCAAAAATTTGTTGTACGCATGGCTCGATTATGCCCACAACATAGGCACTGAAGACTTCTGGAGGGTACTTCATAGCATCATACATGTTGAATTTTATCACCTCTCTATCAAATTCCATAGTCAATGTCCTTTCATGGACATCAATCTTGGTTCGAGCGGTTGTCAGGAAAGGTCTTCCTAATAAGAGATTAGATGACTTTGGGGAAGTCTTACCATCTATCTGCATGACATAAAAATCTGCAAGAAAAATTAATTGTTTAACTTTTACAAGCACATCCTCCAAAACATCGATTGGGTATATGGTTGATCTGTCCGCCATTTGAATCACAACACCTATCTCCTTCAGTGGACCTACATTCAAAGATTCATAAACAATTGCGAGCATAATGTTAATTGTGCTCCTAAATCGCACATGGTATGCCTTATGCCCATATCACCGATCATAATAGGGATTGTGAAAACTCCCTTATCTTTGCATTTCGGTGGCACTTTCCTTTGGATTACTGCCAAAATAGTTTCACTCATATTCACTCGTTGAAAGCCAATTAATTTACGTTTATTGGTACATAAATCCTTGAGAAATTTGGCATACCTGGGTACCTGTCTTATGGCCTCAAGCAATGGAATATTGACATGTACTTTACAGAAGGTCTCTAGAATTTCCTTTTACTCCTTTTCATGTTTTGTTTTTTCCAATCGATCAGGAAATGGGCATTGATTAATCATAGGCTGGATTACCTTTTCATGGTCTTTTGCTTTCTCCTCTTGCTCTCCTTTATCTCGTTCTTTGCTACCGTCAATTTCCAGCTCCTTTTCCTCATTAACTTTTGGCTTTCTTCCAGCAGCTTCAAGAAGTGTTCGGCCACTCCTTAGTGCCATAGCATTGACACTCTCCCTGGGGTTAACTTCTACATGTGATAGAAGTTTTCCTTGTGACTCAATTCTGCTTAAAACAGTAGCCATTTGAGACATCTGATTCTTTATATTTTTTATCCTCGTGTCTGTATTTTGCTGATTTTGAGTCACAGTTTGCTGGAATTGCTGAACATCCTACTGAAAAGCATGAACATTAATTGCCAAATTTTTCATAATATCTTCTAAAGACATACCTGGAGGCTTTGGTTGATTTGGCTGGTGTTGAAAATTTATCTGTTGATTGCCATAACACAGGTTAGGATGGTCTCGCCAACCTGGGTTGTATGTCTTGGAAAATGGGTCATATTTCCTCTGTGGTGGTACCGAAAATCCTCCAACAGTATTTGCTTGCTTCTCGGTTCCCTCCTCTTGAATTGAGGGGCATTGTTCAATAGCATGGTCTGGTTGGGTACAGATTCCACAAGCTCTTGCTAGTTTCATGTTGGTCACAAGTTCCTACACAACAGATGTGAGCTGTTTAATTTGATTTTCAAGGCTGGAAACATTTACCTCATGGACCTTTCCAGGTTGTTCTCTTTCGGTGCTAAAGGATTGAGCATTAGCAGCCATTATGTCAATTAGATTTCAAGCTTCCTGAGGTGTTTTATTCACTATAGATCCTCCACTCGCAGCATCCATCATCTTCCTTTCTATTGGTAATAATCCATCATAAAAATATTGTATCAGGTTCTGCTCTATGATCCCGTGTTGTGGGCACGATGCACACATTCTTTTGAAACGTTCCCAATAGTCATGAAGATTTTCCATGTCTTTCCATCTCATTCCATGTTGTGACAGTTCCTGAGGGTATGTAATAAAGCCAATCTTTGGCAGCATCTGCAAGAAAAAAGGGAAAAGCTCTAAGTTTAATATGTTTAAGGTTTATACCTTGCGGCTTCATACCTATACAAACAATATGAAATTCCTTCAAGTGTTTGTATGGATCTTCATTCTCCAGACCCCTAAAAGTATGCAATAGTTGTATGAGTCCATATTTGAGTTTAAGGGGTCCTGTTATGTCCTCATAAGTGATACAAAGTGGGGACTAATCTATGGGCGTAGCAGCCATTTGTCTGAGAGTATGCTTGTTGTTTATGGCCATAACAGCTTCGTTATAGCTCTCGCTATCAGAGTTGTCACTGGCTGTTTCGTTGTGGGCATAAGAACTCTCCAAAACTGAGGCAGATTTTCTGAGTTTTGCCTCTTTCCTCAATCTTTTTGCAGTTTTCTTGATTTCTTTGTCAAACCTAAGTTCACCTGTAGAAGATTGAGTCATAAACAAAGAATTAAGAAAATGTTAGTCACCATCCCCGGCAACGATGCCAAAATTTGGTCAGGTGTCGCTTCCGTCAAATTAATTCCTTACTTAGCCTCACGTTGGAATTATAAATTTTTGTAGCAGTGGAAGTAAGGGTCGAATCCCAAAGAGACGGTTTCACCTCACTTAATCCTTTGCATTTAAAAATAAACTAAATGAATCAGAAAGTAATTGAGATAAATGAAACAAATAAAACAAATAAAATGAATCGGAGAAAATCAATAAAAAGTAATTCTCCCAACCGAAAGCATCAAGTATTCATTAATTAAATATGATCATGGATTCAATAAAGACCAAAGGAAATTAGGCACTAAGTCGATTATAGTTTATCGAGCAAGTCTCACACACCCCAATCTTCATTTATTTGTAAGACGCCATGAAACAAACTCTATGAAACGCCTCTAATCCCAGGATAGACAAGGTGGAAATAAATTCTCACTAAGTCATCCCAAAATTGCATGAATAATTAGGAAGACCCGACTCTAGTTAATAGTTGTGACCCAGCATCCCTCGTGTTCAAACTAGATCCTCTTACTCATAGAAGTACTACCGCAGATCACAACCAGGATAGTATCCTGCTTTACCATTCCAGCAAGTCGAGTGACTTTTCTGTATCAAACAACCCGCTTAGCAATATGCTAGAACTTGGAAACATGCAACATGCCTTATTTACATGCACTAGGAACAGCAATGGTTCTATGCGACTTAAAATTAGAGATAATAGTGTTTTGCCAATGGAATTAGGATCACTTAGATTTCACATAATCATTTAATAAACGACTTGAATTGCTTCCAATTGGGAAAAATAATCGCGTAGCCTAGCATCATTGGCGAATTCATCATAAACATAAAATAAAGAAAATAAAAACTAGAATTAAATTAAAAGGAATGAATAATATAGCAAACAAACTAAGACTAGCCGAATAAAAACTACGGATCCCTTCTACATAGGAGCATACTCCTATTTATAGAAGGTAAAATAATAATTAAACAAATAAAAATAATTAATTAATTATCTTAATCTTCAGATGGAAGAGCTTGAAGTGTCCTTAATCACTTTTCTATCCAGCTTAAGGAGTTTAAGTGCAAGTAAAACTCATCCTCATCAAAACTCCAAAACTAGTTCAGATGTTGTCGTTTTAATGTCCCTTATGCCCGCAAGCGGTATCAGCTTCCAGCTCGCAGGAGTTTGAGTTGCACTCAACTTCTTCATCCCAAAACATACTATTGACAGGTCGTTTCAGCCCGTCTTATGCTCATAAGCGGTGTTTTGAAACTTTAAAATTCAAATAATCTCTAAATCTTCCCATTTAAGCACGTTTTCCAAAACTCACCATTTTTGACCTGCAAAATATGAAATGTACACAAGTCAACTGTTCTAATAAATAAATAGTGCTAAAATGGGTGCTTTGTGGGCATAAAACATGACACTTTGACGCTCGATCAGTAACATAGCCTAGTTCCCATTCTATAAGTACCAGGATGGTTTCTATCATAAATAGGACATGTTCAAACTACAGGTACATAATTACCATGACCAATAATCTAAGCACTCTGTGGTCTACGTAGGGCTGGTGGTCTGAATCTTGATCCACTAGGAGAAAAAGAACCTCAGAATCTTCCTCGTTTCTGAGCACCAGTTGAGGAACTTGAACCTTTATATTGTCTTCTAACTAATCTTGCTCAGTTTTCATCCCCTTCCTATAAAGCCCATTCTTGTCCTAGAGCATTAGTAATCAGAGCAAAAAAGTTATCATAGTTAAACCCTTAAACCAGTGATCGAATTTGAGGCCTCAATCCCTGTTCAAATCGTTTGCATCTCTCCCGGCCTGTTGTAAGGATGTTCCCAGCATAATATACCAATCGAGTAAATTCCCTTTCATACTCAACTACCATCATATTTCCTTATTTTAATGCTAAGAACTCCAATAAATTTTGGTTAGTATAAGCCGTAGAAACATATTTCTATCTGAATTCCACTTGAAAATCTGCCCAGCTCAGCACTGGTGGTTCTACAAGACCCTATGGTATTGTCTTCCACCAGTCGTATGCATCATCTTATAGTAACGAAATAGCATACTCTAATTTAAGTCCGTCCGAACAGTTCATCTACCTAAGCACCCTTCCAGTGCATTCTAACCACATCTCTGCTGCATGAGGGACCGTGGTTCCAGAGAAATCCATTGCTCTATCAGCTCTCAGCTTTTTAAAATCTCATTTCTCTTCATGAATAGGAATAATAGTAGTAGGAAGTTGTTTAGGCTATCCCTGAACATTTCGACAAAATTACATAAAATGAGTAGTCATTGGGTCTACTCTAATAGTGTCCGACTATTCCACAGGAGTCACTCTGTCTGCATGTTCTTCAAATTTGCTTTGAACTTGTCACGCCTTTCTGTGGTGTGATATACTCCCATAGATTAATTAATGATCTCCGATACATGAAAACCATTGATTACTCTACAAGGGATACGTAACTTTTTATTTATTTATGCCATTCTAAGTTTTGCGGAAGTATTAGTCCCAATTAACATTCTTGCATTTACTGCCTTTAACATTACTTTTAATGGCTTAATCAAATTGATTAGAAACTTTAATATACTCCAAGTCCTTGCCTTCAGAAAAACTTCTGTTGAACTAGTGCTTTGGAAATCTGTGCTTGCCATTCTTCAGTTAAATTACGTCCATTAAATGATGAACGCTGAGTATATCACTCAATGGTGCTTTTCACATAACATAAAAAATATAAACATATATATATCATATATAAAACAAGTCATGTAAACCAAAACATCATATTATTGACATTGCCATGAAATCATTTAAAATATTACTTCTATTCATCATTTATGTATATCATCATTTACTTAACTCTTTAACATATTCAAATCATAGTTCATTTTATATCGATACTGTGACTAGTTTATTTCCTTGATATTTATATCATTTATTTTTCTTTGGATTCATATTCTTCTTGAATTTCCACAAGCAATGTAAACATTTATCATGAATACTACATTAATCATAATCATACAACCCCTAATATTTCAATACTATAAACATATCTATAATATATTCAACATTGTTTAGTCATGATAATTATACACTTGTTAATATCATAACTTTACTCTTTCAGTGTATTTCTATTTTTTTAATATATGTCAATAGTTTAATACTTTAAAATATCTTATCATCATGTTATCAACCTTCACATGTTAAAGTCATATATTATCATTCCAAAATGATTCCTTTTTAATGAAATAACTTCATAAACATATATTCACAATCAATAGCATTAATTCCATAACAATTTAGGATTTAATAAAATCCTATAAGTATTTTCAAAAATGCCATTTTTCACTTTATCATATATTCTTTTAAATTCATCATCATAATATAATTAATCATATTAATTATATTCTCTACCAATATTCAGCATAAATGGCATCAATAATGATAACATATATTCATTACATTATCATTCTCTAATAGTATAAATCTCAGCCATATATGTATCATGTTATCATCACGTATAACATGCTATTATACCATAACCACATTATGTGTATCATATGTATCATATTATGATCATCATGTATGTCTCGCATCATTATCATATTTATCATAATATTATTTAATTTTATTATCATCATCATAATATAACGTATTATCTTCATGTCTACAAATAAATCATCATCTCATTTATATCTTCATGAATAAAATGTCTTTATCACTATGGCATATTATCTTATCATGTTCATTTCACTATTAAATATGTATGCCATGAATATCATCATCATCATGATCAACATCATTTAAATATGAATACATCATTTAGGCATCATCATCATCATAATTCATGATTTATGTTGTTAATGAGAATGCATCAATGTTATGCATTCTCCCTTGTATATTTCTATATCTTTTCATATCGTTTGCCCTCTTTGCATTTTGGGCTATATGTGCATATTGTATTGGGTCATTCTTTCATATCTCATTTATAGTTCATCTATAACCCATTTCACATTCATTTCTTTTCATATCATTTCAACATTTCCATTTCCATATATTTCCCATAGGAATTTATATCGTAATGCCCAATACCTTTCCTTTATCATTATCCTTTCATATTCTTTTATTTTTCTTTTCCCCTTATTTCTCCATGTCATGTCATGTATGAATTTATCAATTTATGTTTCAATGAAATGATATGAATGTTTTATGCCATGATACCAAAAATTAACATATGTAAGCATCATGATATTATATCACATCTCATCCATTTCATGCATCATACATTTCATATAACATGATTTCATATATCATTCATTTAATAAAACATTCATTTCACATAGCATACATCATAAATAACACCCATTGCATATAGTATTTATTTCATACATACTTTGATATTAACTTAATGAAAATCACATCATAATGCAAGTACTTTTGATATTATTTATTTGCTTAAATTAGTAAGTCATATTATAAAATTCATAAACCTTCAATAACCAATTATTTATTTCTATTCTCCATGATTCATCATAAAATTATATCAGGTCATTACATCTATTTTCTTATGAATTCATAGCATATAAACAAAATGCATATGAATCAACTTAAATTATCATGCATAATTTTTCTCATAACTTTAATATTATCATGTAATAAAATAATCATTTCATTTTATCATATTTCACCCTCATGTATAACATATCTTCATAACATATCATCATCATATACATTATATCATCAATATAATATATAATATCATAAACATGTATACCATAGCATCATATAATCATTAATAATAAATATATATTAATCATTAATAGTAAATATATATTATTATTAATGATTTATTACTTATATCATTAATTATTCACATTTATAATTTATGCCAATATTAGCACTTTCACATACATTATTATCACATATGTCATATTATCATAAATTATTAAATGTGAATATCATCGTGTGCATTTTCATAATTTATCATGTATATTATATAAAATTGAATTACTATATAATTTAATCAATTAAATCCATATAAAATAAAACTATAAAATATAATATGTAATAACATGTTAAAAATTTAAGGTAAGTTCGTACTTACTTGTCGATCCGAAATTAGGAATCAACTAAAAAGTACAAACCTGATTTTTTCGATCCTTTTAAAGCATCAATTTTCCCTCTAAATCATATAGAATATAAATTAAGCATCCATCTTTAATTAACTATCTTAATTTCATTATTAAACATTTATCATTCATACTTGCAAATGTATATATACCTTTATATATATATATATATCAATTAATAATATTTCATATCTTAATTCAATCTTCTTATTACTTAGCATAGAATTTCTTTAAGTAATAATATTAACATTAATCATTTTATTTCACTATTCATATCACTGTTCACATGATACTAT
>CANYBF010652898.1:0-35762 GCA_948192965.1 Dalechampia spathulata
TAAATAATATTAGTAATTATGTAATATTTTTAATATTACATAATTTTAAGTTGTTTAATTATTTATATCATTTTTATAATTTTTAATACTAATTATATTTATATGCATCATAAATTATATATACAATTATATATATATATATATATATATATACATTGAAAAATTATATATATGAATATTAATAATTTATAAATTGCTACGGATATATTCTGTAGCTAAATAGAGACGGACACAGTTTTATCTTCAAATTGTGACGAATTTACTGACGGAACATATTATTTGTCGCTGTATAGCGACGGAAATAATGACGGAAATATTTCCGTCGCTATATGGAGACGGTTTTAGCTATACCCATGTTCCATCCCTATTTTTTGTTTTTTTTGTAGTTATTCCGTCGCTATTCCGTTTCTATTTAGCTACGGAATAATTCCGTAGCTAAATTCCATAGCCAAACAACATATTTTTTGTAGTGAGTCTTAATATTCTTTTTTTGAATACAAAATCAATTTATTCATGTATCATTCCATCTAAAAATTTATTAAAAATTATTCATTATACATATCATTTTTTAATACCAATTATCACTTTCCATCCTCATTAGCTTACACGTTGTATATCAATCACCTTTCACTTGATATATCTCTTAATTATAGTATATTAAAAAATTCAAAAATCACATTAAAATTTATTAAAATATAATATAATATATATATATGCACTTATATTTTATTTAAAATTTGAAAATCATTTATTAAAAAATAAACAATATAATAACAAAATTTAATTCCAAATTAGAAGAGATGATGATCATGGAGTTATTTGTGATTACATATGGAACAACAATTCAATCCCATTTTTACACTTAGCTTTCTTAATTTGTTTCAACTAATTTTGTTATTTTGTTGCTTTATTGCTAATTCAAACAACATATCAATCATTAATTTTATTTTTTAAAATATTATTATAAATTTATTATATAAAATTAGAAATAATTAATATATACTTTACCTGATGCTTGATATAAAAGAAAAATAAAATCTCAAAGAAACGACTTAAAGTGGATGGCTTAATATGAACACATGCACGTTTTCACAATCCAAACTTACCAATTTGATTAGTAGGTAACCTAATTCAAACAATTGTCTACTCTAATACACAATCACATGCCAAATGAAATATCATCCCCATATGATAGAGATTATAATATTTTAAATACGATCCATTAATACCTATTAATACATATCAAATTTATTATAATCGTATGTGTTAAATTTATATTGATTCATTAATTACATAAAAAAATCATGACATATTAACTTGTTAATTTATATATGATCTATTTTGACATCATTATCATGTTGATTTATAACCTATTTAAATATTTACGATTTGCTATTATTTATTCCTGTTACATATTTATCCACTCGTATATTTATTAAGAAAATTAAGCTCTAACATGATTAATTGTTCAAACTAAATTCAATTTAATTATATATTCATTATATATAGATGGATATAATATGAACATTATTCATCAATATGATTTAGCTTCCTAACTTGAGCTTATGCAAAAGGGTTATCGTTATAATTCTACATTAAATATACAATTATTTTTACCATCTTATTTAACAATTCAAACTCTGTAAGATATTATTCTTTACACATAAACCACGCGGTTCAACAACCGGGCATGGAGGAGGATTCTTATTTCCCAGTTGTGTTCAGCACCAGAATATATATATGTACACACACACATCATTTTATGTCATAAACGTCCCTTCCACCCTAAGATAAAAAAAGCCGCGGAATTTTTCCCTAGTGCTTCCTTTATCTTACATCCTTTTCAATTATACAGCTAAGAAATTCCTCGTCAATATACATATACATACATACATATACATATATATATATATAGGCTATTTGGTAGGCTATTCTCTTAACACACATATATATTTGAGCCATTTTCCTTCAAGTTCTGCTTTCTGTCGTCCTCTCTTGATTTCAACTTCACAGTCTCCTCTTATTGCTGCCAAGAAAAGGAAACCTGCAGGGAGCTGTAACAGGCCATCCTCTCCCCATTTCGCCGAGGAATTCAGCACAAAGGTAACGTTTTTGGGTTCAAATGAATGTGAAATTTATTTATAAATTTTGAATAAATGTATTTAGTTTACGAGAATTATTTACTATAATTCGTGGATAAGATATTATTCTTTTTGGAGTAGAGGTTTGGATTCTAAATATAGAGCATCTTTAAGATTTGCAGAGAGTGTTTCTGTGCATCTGTTTATGCAGAATCTCATCAAAACTATGATAGAGGATTACCTTTACAGCACATATGGAGTTATGCATTTTGAACAAAATATTTATCGAGATTTGATGTATATATTTATTAGTAGTTAAAATTAATCAATTGTTTATCTTTTTTTTTATCACTATTTCATTAAAAATTAGTCCGAAACTAAATTTAACAGTCAGAAAACAATGCTTGTTTAAAAGAATTATTGTTATCCATCACAAATTTTAAATTTTCATGCATGTAACACAATCTATATGTAATTCTTGTCGTGACAGGTGAAATTCATTTGTGGGTTTTCTTTAGCAAACTCAACAATGAATTTAAGGGTATCGTCGGCTTCAATCCAAAGTCGTGTAGGTTTGCAGAGAAATTTAAAGATGAAGCCGTTTTCCCACAAGAAAGATAAGGTTGTATTCGTTATAGGACCCACTGGCACTGGCAAATCCAGGCTTGCCATTGATATAGCGACCAGAATTCCAGGCGAGGTTGTAAATTGTGACAAAATGCAAGTCTATAAAGGCCTTGACATAGCCACCAATAAGGTCACTCATGAGGAATCTCGTGGGGTACCCCATCATTTGCTTGGCATTGTTGATGACCCTAATGCTGATTTCACTCCCCATGATTTTCGACGATATGCTATGAATGTTCTGAAAGTAATCTCGACTCGAGATCGACTGCCGATCATTGCTGGCGGGTCTAAGTCTTTCGTGGAGGCTTTGGTGAATGATGACCCCGAATTTCGATCTAGGTACGAATGTTGTGTTCTGTGGATAGATGTGTATTTGCCTGTGTTACATTCATTCATATCGGACCGAGTCAACCGAATGCTGAAGGCAGGATTGATCAATGAGGTACGGAACATGTTAGATCCTGAAACTAGAGATTTTTCCCGAGGAATTCGACGTGCAATAGGAGTTCCAGAATTGGATCAATATTTCCGGGGTGAACAACTTCTTGACGAAGCAATTTCAAAGATCAAAGAGAACACTTGCAAGCTGTCATGTCGACAGTTGCAGAAAATCTATGGACTGAAGAATCAATGGAGTAGGAATATGCACAGAATTGATGCTACAGAAGCTTTTGTTAAGCATGGAAAAAAGAGCGAAGAAGAAGAAGCATGGGAGAAAGTAGTGGTGAGGCCTAGTGCCATGAAGGTCGAACAGTTCCTATGTGATGAAGAAGATCGTACGGCTGAAATTATACCATCCCAAACAGTTAGATTTATGACTCCTCCTGGGATTGTTATCCCTGCTCCTGCCATGGCAGCTCGATAAAAAGCTCGACATCGAAAATATCCAATCGAGCGAAACTTTTTATTACAATGAATCTTGTGATGTATTGATAACGAGTTTATATTGCAACATTGCAGTTTTGCTATATAATTTATATATGTATTTATTATATTTAAATAGAATAAAAAATAGAGCAAATAAATATGACAGTTATATTTATTGTGTTACTTTAACTCAATATCTTTGAATACAATGAATTTATGATATATTAAATTTTGATAAAATTCTTTATTTTATATCAATTTAGTTTTTAATTTTTTAATTTTTTAATTTGATTTGGTAACTCATCATTTTGTAATGTCTACCGAGGTATTATTGAGTTATATATTTGGTCGCAATTATTACTACGGACGAGGCAACAAAATAGAAACCGGAGCCGACTGACCGTACTAGCGTGTGGCGCACCTTCATGATTCCATCGTAGGATTGATTAATCACCATTATCAATCATCAAAAATGCGCAATATGGTACCGGGAACTTCTTGATTTGACGGTGACGGGTGTGATGTTTGTCGTCGTGGGAATCAGACGGCTGTGATTTGAAGTTCCTTGGTTTTAGATCAAAAGGTTTGTGTGAGTGTGACATGCAAAAATGGGCATCTTCGAAAAAAGACGAAAAAGCAGAAAACGACAACTGAATTTCGTGTGACCCATCATGAGGAATGTTGTCGTTTTCAAGTTGCAATGGTTCTTGTGGGCTTCCATGCCCACTCACCACCATCCAAGTACCTTCTTTTATAAGAAGAAAATAATTAAAAGATAACATCTTTTTAAAAAATATTTATTAAAAATAATGTTATTTTTTTTATCATCAAATCCATTTAATTCAAAAATTTAAATTATTAAATTAGATTATATATTTAATATATCCTTCTCTCTTCTACTAAATTTAAATAGTTAAAATTTAAAGTTTTTATGAATCACACTCTAAACCATTTTAATATAATATTATAAAAATATTTAAATAAAAATTTAAATTATTAGATGATATTCATAATTATATATTTAATATATTAAAATTATTTTAAAATATTAATTTTATTAAAAATAATAATTCCATATACTAAAATTTTATTATATAAAATTCTTCCAATCATATATTAAATCTTCATTAAATTCAAAAACAAATATTTATACAAACATATGTGCAAATTTTATTATTTATCAAATACTTTTAAAAATATGAGATTTTCATAAATTTTTATTATTGATGGATATTTTTATATTTAATTGAGATATATTTGTTATTTTTTAATTTTTTTGCTTTTGATTTATATTATGTTTTATTTGATCATGTGTAAAAATATGTATTTGACTTTAAATAAATATTTTTTATAAAATAAATCATGTACAAAAAATGTAAAAATTGATAATAAAAAAATAAAATTGTTTAAACTTAATAAAATTCACCTTAATTCCAATTATTTTATTTTGAAGTAAAAAAAGTTCATGGATGGTTTGTCGAATTGTTTTGAATAAAGAGAAAGAAAGGTTGAAAGAAAGATTAATAGATATCTATTATCGAATATATTTGATTCGAAAATATTATTTTATGCTGAAAACATCCAATACTAAGTTTGTTGAATTACTATGGAGGCAAAAATCTTATGGAAAATATATATGATTAAATAAAAATTTAAATTGTTATATTAATAATGTATAAAAATTCATATTCATTTATAAATGAAATAAATTAATGGAAGGAATGGATGCAAAATCTTGGTAATATTTTGGAATGATATGACGGTACGGATATGTACTTATGTACGATAAAATCACTATCCACCATTGTCATGCAAATCTTTAATATGCTCTTAAGATAATATGCCTCTCCATCTTTCAATATTCTCAAACCAACTACACCTTTATACAAGAATAATGTGTATCATCATATATATATATATATATATATATTTTTTATGAATTGAATAATAACTATTAATTTTTATTTTAAATTTTCATGATCGAACATAAAATATTTATTTAAATTATATTCATATCTCGTATATAAATCAAATAAATCAATATAATATAAATTTTTTTTTATCACTAATCTATTTCCATTCCATCTCTTACTTTTTAGGGTTGAATGGTTTTGAGATGGATGGTTTATCATCTTCAATCCGTCTCTAAATATCATAGTGATGATAAAGTCCTTTTTTTAGAAACAAATAATTTCATTTTAAAACTGTCTATGGTTATGAAAAAAGTGAATTAAAAATAATTAAATTTAATCAAATCTCACTTGTATATTTAATTCCATTGCGATTGGTTTGGATGTATAGTTGGAGATAGAACCGTGTGTTCCAATCTACTGATCAGAGAACATGATTCATTATTACAATCTTAACCTTTGAATCTGTCAACTTCCTTTGTTTGCAATGCTAAATTATCCAACTAACTTAAGATTAGATGATGATTTTCAACCCAAATCCAATGAAAAGATAGAAGAATGAGACTTATTATGAGATATATGATGTATTACAGATATATGATCATTACTTTTTAATTGGATTATTCTATTATACCTCTTAGAAAGACATTTATACAAAACTTCTATTCCGAGCACATGCAACAACGTGGTAGACAGTTAAGTGAAATCCAATATACGATATACACGAAATAAACGAAATAATTTGATTTATGAATAACATAGAGGAATCATTACTGCAAGATATAAAAGGGAAGGTCATAAGCGCTAATTCAGATTCATAATTCGAAATTAAATCATAATAACTTTTACTTTTACATATACAAGCTATGTAATTAAAAGTTACACATGCTCACTCAAAGCTTCTAGCCATGGTGATAACCGGATAAATCGATGAGTTTTAATCATACGTGGATTCGAGCTGGATAAGATTTTTCTTTCTTGGATATACACCTATACCTCGGCTAGAAGCCCGAGTCAATAACATCTGCTGCTTATCCTTCGGCGAAAGCACTGTCAAAAGGAAAATCTCAGGACTCAATTTTCATCAACCATAGCTATTATTGTTTGTGTCGTACTTACTGTCATCCCAGTTTAAAAGCATGACAGCACACCTCCATATGATATAGAGACGTGTTCTTTGCTCCTTGACAAGCCTTGCTAATCGCTTCCATGGTCGGAATTTCGGCGATCGAACTGATGATGATGATCGTTGACTTGCCATATTTACATAGAGAAAGTTATGGAGAAAAGGGTTTTAGTGTAGGATGGTTTTGCTATCTTCAAGAACACCTTTCCTGATCCTTATATATATACATATATTATGATTTTAAGATCTTTTTTATCCTCCTATTTAAAATTAAAATTTAATAAATTTAAGATAAATTTTTATAAATTAATCGGAAGAATCCACTAATCATAATCAGAAGATTTGATAAGGAAGTTGAACAACAATCATAATTAAGTTAGTGGATTTTTATGACAGGAATATTATATTTATATTTAATTATTAGATTTTTTTATGAGATAATAACTAAAATCATATGATTATTCTATGATTTTATGAGTTGAGTTTATGCTAAGAGTACATGAAAGCATGCCGAGTTAGAGTTAAACTTACGAGTTTAACAACCTTGAGTTTAATATATCTTTAAAATTCAGATGTTTTTATTCATTTACATCCAGTTTAAACAAATATCCATGAAAGCAAGATTTTTTGATAAATTGATTATTTTTCAAAAAATTATTTATTTAATATATTCCATCATTTAACCTTCGTCAATAAATACTTGTTTATTTCTAGCAAAATTTTACAATTTATTTATTAAATATTTTTCTAAAATTATGTTAGTAAAATATTATACTAGTAAATAACTTCTTTCATAGTAATAAAATAGATAAAGCAAGAACTTAAAATAGAACAGAATGAATAGTTATTAGTTGTATAAATATTGATTTAAAACTAAAATATATAGTAATATAATATTTAGATTAATTATTCTGAACTATGATATCTAAAATATTTTTAAAAAGAGCTTTAGATTAAATGATTTCTGGATCTATATATATATATACACACACACACACACACACGATATCACCAAACATTAATTTCAAAAGTGAGATTGTATGTAATGGGGAGATCTGTTAGGGTCAGATGACACCTTCTTTGTGTAGCTTTCATGTTATTTCATACTTCCAACATTATTTAAAATACTATTATCGAACAAGATCCGATCCCGGGCCTCGCAGATGTCAAGCAAGCGGACCCATCAACTTGTATCACTTCCTTCCATGCCAAATCATCTGGAAAATGACTTGTATTAACTTATCTTCAATTATGAAGGTCATCCTTTTCTCTGCAGATGGATTTTTAATCTTTGTTTAACCTGTAATTTGTCTCTCTTTTGTGTACCGTTTCCCTTAATTCGCACCCACTGCTGCCTGATTTTCAGGGTATACGGTTTTGGCTTGATGCTTATATATATATGATTGTTAATTAATATATTAATAATTAAGGTTATTAAGAACTAGGGAATCACATAAGAGGTCACAGTCACAGTCACGTTCATTAACAACTTGATTACTTATTAGGGTGACTGGATTTGATGAATCCAGTGAACCATATTTAAATATAATTAAAGCAATTATACAGGTTTTTCTCTAGTTAATCAAAGATATTTTAAGTTCAAGACTCTAAAAATGAAATGGTGTTAGAACTCGATAGAAGATACATTGTTTTCTTAGACGTTTAGTGATTGATTGTCCTTAGACAGAATTAATGACCGTAAGTCTATAGCGATATCACTATGGAAATAACAAGGGAAATTCTGTAGCTAAGTCGTTATGAAAAGTGACATAATTTTGAAGTGAAATCATTACGGAAATTATGACAATAATTTTGCAGTGAAATAATTATAGATCTAGTGACCAAACATATCCCATTACTATTTTCAAAGCTAAATCCGTTGCTAAATTTAGCATTGAATGGTTTAGTTTTAGAATTGTTTCTGTAACCATTTCATTTAGCGATGGATTCATATCATTTAGCTATAGATTTATTTTATCATGAATCTAAAATTTTTTTTATAGTAATCAATACATCGATAAATTTTTAAATGATAATAAGATATAAAACACTACGTTGAAGCTTGTAGATCCTACATGTGATCATAAACAAAGTAATAGAATGAATTCAAGTAGGATGAGTTTAAAGAGAAAGCAAGAGTTTGGAGAAAGTAAATGGTTTGCTTAAAATTCTAAGATCATAGGAATATGAGCAAGTACAAGCTAGAACAGAAATAAAAGGAAATATTGAACAAAAAGGTTACTTTCTTCTTTCCCTTATAAGTTAAGAGTACTTATGCCAACAAAGAAGCATGGAAATACAAACTCTCATAAGATATAGCTTCCCTCTTTGTTGCCTCGCCATTCTCTTCCACTTACCAAATCTTCTACTTGCCATCTTCTTGCTACTAGCTCTAGCTTGCTTTTGCTCTGAACGTTTACACATGAATTCCAATTTCATTGGCAATTATCATCCTATATATAATGAAATTTTCGATTGATATAAACTATCTCGTAAGATTATATACTAATCAATAATATCATATCACATACAAGTTTTATTATGTTTTCGCTATTCCATTAATCATTACAATCATGAAACTCAATAAAATTCAAACTGTAACATAATTATTCAATCTATAATCATATATGATAAATTTGATATATCGGCAAGAGTTGAAAAGAGGTAGGGCTTGTCGTTGGGTCCATTTGTACTTCCAAAGCCACTTAGATGTCACGTGCAATTTCCCCATCTAAATTTCGATGTCAAGAACGATTTTTTCCTACTTTTGTTGGAACTTGCCGGCCATCGATTATTGCCTGGTTTTCTAAAGTTAGTATGTTGCTGTCAAACATGAACCTTATCTTCATTTTATCCATGGACAACCCACGAGTTTTTTCTTCTTCAAGTGAACAATTTTGAAAGGGAAAGATATTACTTTTATTAGTATACTACCCATGTTTCAAAATTCTAACTTGTCATAAAACTTTAGCGATGGATTAATTAAAGGTAATGAACGATTTATACATTATATAATCTTTATGAAATAATACCGTTCCAATGATAAAAAGATACAAGAATCATAATTTCATATCTTTTGGAATGAGTCGAAACATGCTAAACTAGGGGTTAGTGGCGCATATCACTACATAGAGAGGTCAAAGCCTTTGTATAATGACATACACCGATCTCGTTTTGGTGACATGAAGATTTATCTATCTTTTGAAGTATTGTGATTCGTATAATTTTATCATGATCTACACACAATGTAACAAACTTCAAATGAAAAATATCATGTTCACGTCAAGTAGATACTGATCTGGGGAGACAATCAGCTGGTCAAAATCATGTTCTTTGTGCCCTATTAAAGCAAAACAATCAAAGGTCGTCCACCTTATCTTAAAGCAAGAAATATCAAAGATAAGATAATCTCTATATATATCTGAGAACTATTTAACTACAAAAGCGGCCCCTTTGAAGGATTGATTGATGGGTTGTTTGTTTCTTTCTCAACTTTACATGACATTAGTTCACCATTTCCAGGTAGTAAGATACCCAATCTAATGGCAGGGAACCCGTTTGGTCCCTTACGAAAAAAAGTATAGATGATTGTTTTTGTATATATTGACCAATTGCATGTAATACACGAGCAAGCTTGACAAGCTTTAGCACGAAAGGTGGAAAAAGAATGCTTCAAAGACAGCTAAACTCAACTAATAGAGGTCGGAACTCTCCTTTTTATCTCAATAATTCACTTCTAAACACTAAAAAAATTACACAAAAATGAATCATTTCGAACTTATTTTGATAATTCAGTTGATATATTAAAAAACTATAATATACATTATTTTATTCTCGAATTTTATGGACCCGATTAACATGTTATGAGTTAGATATAATGATAGAAAGTGATAGAGGGTGGCAAAGAGGAAAATTCCAAGAAGTGGGGAAGTGTTTGATGTGTTGAATGAACAAGTTTTACTTTTAGACGTGGATATGCAGTTTATGATAGCGACCAACTGAAACACCAAATCATATAAATAGAGATCAATCAACTTTATTTGTGTTTGTTTAATTATTGATGCTTCTATATGTGTGATATAAAAAAAAATCAGTTTATATTATTTATTTATGTTAATTTCTTAATAATACATTGAAATTCAGTTCATATCATGAGTTTTGTAATTTGAATTTACATACTATTATCAACTCGTATTTATTTTATATTTGACTCGTTATAAAATAATAAAATAATATTATTTTGATATTATTGTTACAAGTTAGTTGTATTATTATATCTTATACTGATTATTTCGTGTCAAATAAATCTTTATTCATACAATATGTAAAATAATCATAATGACTAAATTATATAAATTTATTCATATTAAAATAAAAATTATATTTAGATATGAAATTTTGATACGATTCAGATTTCATATCACATTTAAATTAATTCCAAAATCATACAAAAATTTTAAAGTATATCTTTTAATTATTTTAAACAAAAATAATTGAAAAATAATTAATCTCAAATAATAATTTCAAAAAAACTATCAAAATGGTATTATAAATATTATTTATCATTTATTTTTAAAAAATATCATTTATCAAAATTATAAATTTATTTCAATGAACTTAACTTCTTAGTTAAAAATTAAAATCCACATCATCATTTGAATTTTCTGTATATTAAATTTATTAAAAAACACCTCCAAGTCGCAGATAGAGCGCGTGTTGACACTATCACCATTCTTCTCCTCCGTCCAGGGCGCAGCCGCCGCCATTGCAGCCATTAAAAAACAAATAATAAAAAAGAAAAAGGAAAAAAGAGTTTGTTGATAAATTATTTATTTAATTTTAATCCTTATTTCAGTGAAATTGGTTATTTGGTTAACATGCACAGCCTTCTCCATTTCACCACCATGCGCTTTTCTTCGTCATCAAAAAAACCCCTAAAAGTCCCTTCCTCAACAACCAACCCTAACCCTAACCCTAATTCTAACCCTAATCATTCAATTCCCTGTAAGCACTCTCCGTCAGCAACCCTTGACATTTTAATCTTGATCCTTGTCTTGTTTTCAGGTACTTTCCTATTAATTTCATGTCTTTCTTACATAATTCGCTCCCTTTCCCTTCTTATTTCGAATTCATCTCTCAATCTCCATCTTTATTTTCCAATTCCCTACATTTGCGGCTTCCTGTCCCTGTTTATCGCCGTCACTCTATTTGTCGAGCTCTGTTGTGGTCCGAGATCTCGGAAATGCGATAAACCCGGATGTCAAGGGCTGAAGAAGGCGATGGAGTTCGATTTACAGTTGCAAACTGAAGATTGTGTGAAATCGGGGACGGGTGTTGCTAAGGATATTGATAAGTTGCCTTGGAAAGGTGGGAGTGAGGGGAATCCTGATTATGAATGTCTTAGAGCTGAGCTAAGGAAAATGGCTCCAGTAAATGGAAGGGCTGTTTTGCTTTTTAGGGCTAGGTGTGGTTGCCCTGTTGCTAAATTGGAAGGTTGGGGTCCTAAGAAAGGGCGTCGTCATAAAAAGTGAGTTACTTTGATTTGATTGAATTTCGATTGTCTTTGTTTTGTCGTTGATGCTAATTTTTGTTTATTCAATTCAGTGGTTATGTTTGGATTTAGGAGTTGTGTAATTTACTGAATTCGATGTCATTTTTATGATTGTTTATGATGCATCTCGTATGTTAAATGATCGAACAGGCAAGAACAAAGAGGTGAAGTTCCCATTTGATTCATGCCATTTGCTTATTGAATTATATTCATTGTTGTGGGTATGGAAGTTCAAATATGTTATGGAAGACTGGATAAGCTTTTAATCGTATACTAGTTGAAATTGGCGAGGCTTCTGTTGTATGTGATTTACTAGCAAATTTCTTTCTCAAGAATGGACATTAAAAATTCACCTGTTTGCTAACTTTATTGCTGCTTGGAGTAGGTTTAGACAAAAAAAAAAAAGATATTTTAGATTTTGATAATACATGTGAAGCTGAATTTGAGCATTTGGAATCAGAAATTTTTTAACAATGAAATAGGCTAATCAAGTTGATTAACGTGCTTACATGACCGACTGTATTAGAATCATTGGTTATTCACTTGTTACTAGCGCTGGCTAGAGTCTGGTTATTCATAGATCCTTAAGGATATGTAGAATGATAGAATCAGAATTTGCGTGAACTTTGAGGTTCTACCAAGCACTACCCTTCAGTTATGATTTTCTTTGTTAAGTGAACATTTCTAGTGCTTTGGTTGCTCGTGTTTTTCTGATAACGGGTCCTTGGAGGATTGTATTGAAAGCATCAGAAGATTGTTATACTTTAGAGGCTTCTAATTTGTTAGCCTGATGAAGTTTTTTACTCTTAGCGCAGCATTTAAACCAGAACATTCAAATAGGTTGAGGTTAGCAGGTTTTGCCTGATTTTGTTGTTTCCATACTCCTATCTGGTTTGACTAGAATGAACTTTGTCAACTTGGCCTAAATTTTCCCAAGTCAATTTTTCTGGCTAGTCCCCTCTGTTCTGAAATGATAACATTTATCCACATACTTGGTGTTAGTCAAACCATAGATTGATAACATTTATCCAGACACTTTGTGTTAGTCAAACCATAGATTGATAACATTTATCTCAGATGCTGTTTAATTGAGACGCACTTGGTTGTTTGGTGTAGTTTAATTTCATAGAGTTCTCTTCTCACTTAGTAAATGTTGCGCAGAAATTAACCTCATCAGGACCTATGTTTGGTAAGTTTTCACATCCTTGACAAATGCTAACATCTACTTAGATATTTACATGCAAGGGGGCTGAAGTCAAGACAGGACAACTTCATTACAGTCAAACCTCCCATGCAAACTTTGATACAGAACTTAAACTTCATTACAGCTAAAGTTCCTACCTAGCTTCATTACAGCTAAAGTTCCTACATAGCATTTACTTGCTAAACCTTCACAATTTACTAACATTTTGGGACTTCTTCTTCTACTTTATTCTCGTTGGCAGAAATTATCAAGTGTGTCTGATTCCTTATAATTGCATGCATGCAATTTTTAGGTTGCAGTAATTCAGGTTAGAGGTTTGTATCCCCATTCATGTTTTTGCTGGATCAGACAGAATAAGTGAGCAAGCAAGGCCCTTGCAATTATTATAGTCAGAAATTTTTGAAATCTTTGTGCATTTAATTTTACATGGGCAACTCTATTATTCACTGTTCAGATTTGTTAGATTACCTTCAATATTGTGGATGTAGATGTCATGATTCTCTATTCTTTTGGCACTTGCAGGGCACTGGCTATTAAAGCAGGAGGGGACCCTCGCTAATTCTTTGTGATGGTTCAAGTATTGCAGTTTCTCTTTATCTTGTTCACGTTCCAGATTTTGACTGGTCTTTTTATTTTCTTTAAAGATTCATCAAATCAAAATTATATAATCCCTTGATCAGGCAGTGGCATGTATCTGCACTTCTCTTGGGAGATATGATTGTTTTCATTTCTAGAAAGACATGTATCAAACTCTCTAGCGACTGTCTCTCATTTCTGGAATATACAAGTTCATTGGGAATGAATAAAAATAAAGTTAAAAGTGCGAAATTGATTTAGTTTTGATTGCTTACTTTTCGTTATTATAGACCTAACAAGATTTCATAAACAGGACAGGGTTTTTCCCGTGGGATGAGAGTAAGAGAATCTTAAATGAAAGAAAAGTGGTAGTAGAATGAATGCTATATTATCGAGTAACGATTACATTGTTACTAATTTAACATAATGTCAATCCGCTGTTATAGACGTACTTGTTTGTTGTAGCTCTTTCAAGTTACTATTTGAAATAATGGGGAAATAAGCCTAACCCGAAAAGGTTGTTTAGTCGGTAAAAGAAGCTTCCGTGAAGCTTCTTGTGTGTCGATTGGCAGAATCAGTTTCTACAGGAAAGAACAAGGGACAAAACATTATAAAATTTAGAGACAGACAAGACAACCATGACTTGTTTGTATTCTCAATTCTCATGTTTTGTAGATATATAATATAATATAATTGTTTAATCCCTGTTTCTAAGATGCAAAATGGAAAGATGTATATATTTAATTCTCTCATATGAAACATGGATTTTTTTTTATGATGATGATGATATTGCACCATACAACATAAATTAAAGTCATTAAACCAAGAAGCTTATGGCAACTAAAATTGTTATTCACAGGTTTCTTTGGACATGACAAAGAGTGAAGTGAAGTCATTAAACTTCCTCTGACACAAAAAAAATAAAATAAAATAAAAGAGCAGCAATTACATCAGCTGGACACTTGCGCAAAGGAACCAGCACTACTCACTAACCATTATATTTCTTTCTACCATGAATACACAAACTGTTCACTACAATCTCAAAAATGTCTATAATGGCTAACAAGAAGCACAAGCAGCAGAAGCTCTGGTTTTTTCGTCCACTGGCTCAACTATTCTGTTACTCCTAAGATCAATGTATCCTTTGCCTCACTCGCCTTCCGTTCAAATCACCATCCAAGTTCTCATTTCCATGTCCACATGTGACTGCAGAATGCTCACCGATTTTTGCCACATATTGCAGAAGCTCGGTGATCACCAAAGGACAGCTTTCCTTCAAGTATGCAAACCCATCTGTTTCCATCACAGCTGTATACACATTTACACCAAGCAACTTGTCAGTAGTAAATCATTGGCTGACAGAAAGGAGATAGTAAAACAAGCAGGAAAGTGAAAATTTTTAAAAACTTATGTTACTCGGGGAAAAGGCACTTCGTAGAAACGGTTAAATTATGAAAACAGAAGTGACAAGATATATACCTTTCAGATTTTCAGGCAATGCGATAAATTTAAGACAGACAACTTTCAGTTGGAGACATTGATGCTGCTCTGCCAAGGCAAGGGTTGTTGCAACGGTATTTATGGCAATGTCTTCGCATAGTTTGGCCTCACAGAGCAATCTGAGCCTCTCAAGTGCATAACGATCTGCTGCAGCTAGCAGATGTTGCGCCATCAGTGTAGAAGCCCATTTCGAGTTCAGGCCAACCAGCTCTTCCATATCAGGTAGCATATCCCAGTAAATAAAATGGAGCAATGCCTGCGATCAACCAAGAAAGAAATCAAGTTACCTTTCTAAAGCTCACATACTCTCATTGTAGCAACGGATATAATAAGTTCAAATGAGCTGAGCTGTGGAATCCAGCAAGCAAACAACATCAAAACCAACTTAAAAGGTATTATCTACAACAAAAACTAGAGCACATGGGAGTGCATGGAGATCTCCTTTCTTGAGATTCCAAAATGATGTCAGCTCATTTCAATGAAACATTTTCCTGAAGATTAACAAGGCATTACAAATATTACCTACGCAACTAAATAGCACCAATGAGGACATTGACTGTCACTTTAAATTTCATCGACTACAATGCATGATTGAGAACTTTTGAGATATGAAGTTCCATATAATGTCTAGACAAATAAAGCTAATTAAATTTAAAATAAGCTGTTTTTTTTTTAAGTACAAAGAATGAGGATAATACATCAATTATCGCAAAACAATTTGATGAACTCATTTTTTAGCCAAAGTACTGCATCAAAAATCACTAGAGACAATATGTTAAAAGATGAATAGAAAAATCAGTAGAGAATGCAAGTTCAAGTACCATAAGTGAAATGCTGTCAACTGGAGAAATTACGCAGTAAAGCATATGATGCAGCATAGCAATCAAAAGAAAAGCAAGACTAGTGTAAAGCTTAGCACGATGATTGAGTTTGTATACAGGAGCCACTAGGTGATGAATCCAGATGCAAATTCATGTATGGCACATCATACTGTATGATACCATTATCACTCACCTAATGGAGGTATAACACAAAGCTACCTCGTTCTATGTATTATACAATTATCATGGAGGAAGCAATCTCATGATTGACTCAAATCATTAAAAAAAAGGGAATATGTTGAAGGAACTGATATATTTGAATTTATGCGTTCTCAAAATAAATTATAATGGCAAAGAAAAGAGATAGATCATTGATTGAAAGAAGCATTGAAAAATGAGACAAAGACATGATAGAGATTCAACACGAAAACTGGATCTGCATGCAAATACAAAGAAAAGAACAAATACAACAAAACTGGAGCTTAAAAATACTAATATGTTAACCACTTAATCCTAATAGCTCCCGGCCTCAAAATGATTTCTCATCTTGAAAGCATAATTTGGTGGCGATCATAATCCAGATGAAGAAAAAATGTAAGAACATCTTGAAGATAGCATGCATGAAGATATGAGAGAGCGAGAGAGAACCTTGAAAACTGGAGCTTCCATGTCTTCGACTTTTATGCATTTTGTGTTCTGATCCTTCATTGGACCAAAAAGTTGTGCTCTGAACACAGGTGAGCGTGTTGCCAGAACCAGTTTGTGAGCACCGAATGTTTCACCATTGACTTCAAAATTTACATCCATTCCCTTTCCACTCTCTAATAGCTTTCCAAAATGCTGACCCATATTAGGCGGCGGCACTGCAATGATATAGGTTTTAGGACCTTCTGTATGAGATTTAACAACACCAACACAGCAGCGAATTACCAGTGTATCATCTTTAAGATAATCAGATGTCTCTAGTTGAGTTCTTTTAAAAAATCGTTTATAACCCCTGCAACATCAAACAGCATCATCCATTAAACAACATCTTTCATCCTCTATCACATCTAGATGGCTTATGAAGCTACTGAAAATTAAAACAAGTACCATATAATGTTCATGTTGTATCACATATGACGTACAAGAAAACCATAATATGAATCAAGTGAAAGAAAATAAGCAATGCAGCCAACTACCAAATCCTTATTCATTCAAGAAAGGAGGAAATAACTATTAACATGCTCAAATGTTAACCTGAACTTGAAAAAAGACGAACAAAGTCTGATTTTTCTTTCACACGCAGAAACCTCAAAAAGACTAACAAAATCTGATTTTTCTTTCACATACAGAAACCTCTTAAGTCCTATCAATGCCAGATTTACTTTTTGATCTGGCGGCATTCTGACTCTACGCTATAGAGGTGCAAAAGTTATAAGCCACCTAGTTTAAACATGGTTTTCTATAAGCCAGTTCACCTAAAGTATATTTCACTATGCAATACGAAATTTAGTGAATCATCACTAATTGCACCAAAATGGAGTTTAAGAACATAGAAGTCCACTAAGAAGGCATAAAAATCACACATCTCGGGCATGAAAACGAGAGGTTTAATGTAAGAACAAACAAAATTCAACAAAAACAAAAAACCATCCAACTTTAATCCCATGTTAGCTCATTTAGCAAATATTTGTCGCTGAAAATACATGATTTACATCAAGTATAACACATTATATTATTACATATTTCTAAATTTAAACAATAACACCAATAATAAAGAACAACGAACAAAATTCCGGAACCACGAAATAACTCACCACATACTCCCGCGATATTTCAGCGTATAAGGGCCACTCTCAAGGGCTCTACCGAAATGAGTATGGACCTTATGGTTTTCTTTACCACTTTGATCAATCAATGATAGCTCAAACAATGCCCTAACATCAGCACCCTCACTTGCAAGAGCAATGAATACAGACACATAACCCGCATTATCTTCTGGGCTTTTTCCATCTGGGTAAAAATAAATAGCCCAAGCATATCCGCCAACAAAAAATGTATCAGAAGCTATGTATTTGCCGATCCCCGTACCTTTCGATAGAGAATATCCACCAATTTTAAACTCATGTGACCCATTTATTGTCTCTGTACGTGAAGTAGAGGTAGAGGTGGAGGTCGATGCCGGTTTTGAGAGGTCTAAGGTACTATTATGCCTAATTGTGCCCATCAACTAAAGAGGAAATGGGTATCTAAGATTTAGATGTTTTTGGACGTGTTGATCGACGAATCAAAAAGGGTTTGACTCAATTTTGAGTTTAGGATAAGAATTGCCGGGCTTATCAGAGAATTAGGGTTTCAGAATGTGATCAAACAAATAATCCTTTCAGCGGATAAATAAGATGAAATTGAAGAATGGAAAAGGTGGAGGAAGACAAAGTGGATCTGGGTTTGGGAAGATAAACCACAAAACGAATGAAACTGCTGGATTCGAATTGATTAAGGAAACTAAAGCGAAAGAGCAGAGAGATGGAGGTAATGAGATTATGAAGAAAGCAGCCAACTTTATAGTTGCTTTTGGTTCAAGTTTTTATATAATATTGTGGGAGAGAATTAAATTAATTGCCCAATCACAATCCTTATGTGACTTAATATAAAACCCAATGTCGGTTTTGGTTTATATAAATTAAATTTAAATATATATAATTTTATTCTTATTATTAAAGTAGAATAACATTTGATAATTTGGGAAGATTTTTATTTATTTTTTATTACAAGCAAATGATTTTAGTATTTTAAATACCTTCATTTGATCTACATTATATTATATAATTTTTATGAGATATATACGAAATTGAAAAAAGATACTATAATTTATTAAAATCCTTTTAATTTCAAGTTATGTATGTAAATTTATAAAAATAATGAATAATTTTAAAGTTAGTTTGAAAAATAGATTTTTATAATAAATTCATATTAAATATTCCTTACTGTATATATTTTTATAAAATAATATTGATGAAACATTTAATCTTAGAAATTCAAGATAATAAAATAATATATTAGAATTTATAAATAATTAAATTATAAATATGAATTGTTTTTTTATTTTCTAATAATAAAAATTAGATGTATATGTTTAACAATGATAGCTCAATTCCCTATATTTGCCGCCTCCTGTTGCTGTTCGTTCATCGCCTAAAGCGCGCTTCTTATTGTGATAAACTTAAGACAGCCGGCTTTCAGTTGGACACACTGATCCTTCTCTGCCATGGCAAGGCTTGTTGCAGCGTTTTTTGTGGCAGTGTCTTCGCATAGTTTAGCCTCACAGAGGAATCTGAGCCTCTCAAATGCATAACGATCTGCTGCAGCTGGCAGATGCTGCGCCATCAGAATAGAAGCCCATCTCGAGTTCCGGCCAACCAGCTCTTCCATATCAGGTAGCGCATCCCAGTAAATAAAATGGAGCAATGCCTGCAATCAACCATGAAACAAGATTAAGTTACCTTTCTACAGCTCACATGCTCTCGTTGTAGTAGCGGATATAATAAGTTCAAATGAGAGACATGATAAGATTCGATGAACATGGGATCTGCATCCGAATATAAAGAAAAAGACAAATACAACAAAACTAATATGTTAATCACTTAATCTTGACAGCTCCTTGCCTCAAAATTATTCTCATTTTGAAAGCATAATTTGGTGGCGATCATAATCCTGATGAAGAAAACATGTAAGAATATCTTGAAGATAGCATGCATGAATATGAGAGACAGTGAGAGAGAACCTGAAAAACTGGAGCTTCCATGTCTTCGACTTTAATGCATTTTGTGTTCTGATCCTTCATTGGACCAAATAGTTGTGCTCTGAACACAGGTGAGCGTGCTGCTAGAACCAGTTTATGTGCACTGAATATTTCTCCATTGACTTCAAAATTTACATCCATTCCCTTTCCACTCTCTAATAGCTTTCCAAAATCCTAACCCATATTAGGCGGTGGCACTGCAATGGTATAGGTTTTAGGACCTTCTGTGTGAGATTTAACAACACCAACACAGCAGCGAATTACCACTGTATATCATCTTTAAGATAATCGGATGTATCTAGTTGAGTTCTTATAAAAAATCGTTTAAACCCCTGCAACATCAAACAGCATCATGCATTAAACAACACCTTTCATCCTCTATCATATCTAGATGGGTTATGAAGCTACTGAAAATTAAAACAAGTACCATAAAATGTTCATGCTGTATCACATATGATGTAAACTATCCCTGGCAATACATGATTTACATAAAGTTTTACACATTATATTATTACATATTCCTGAACTTAAACAATGACACCGACAATAAAGAAAAACTAACAAAATTCCGGAATCACGAAAAGCTCACCCCATGCTCCCACGAGACTTCAGCATAATAGGGCCTTTCGCAAGGGTTCTACTACCAAAATGAGTATGGACCTTATGGTTTTCTTTACCACTTTGATCAATCAATGATAGCTCAAACAATGCCCTAACTTCAGTACCCTTACTTGCAAGAGCAATGAATACAGACACATAACCCGCATTACCTTTTAAACCTCATTCCATCCGGGTAAAAATAAATTGCCCAAGAATATCCACCGGCAAAAAATGTATCAGAAGCTATGTATTTGCCCATTCCCATACCTTTCAATAGAGAATATCCAACAATTTTAAACTCATGTGACCCATTTGTTGTCTCTGAAAGTGAAGTAGATGTGGAGGTGGAGGTAGATGCGGGTTTTAAGAGGTCTAAGTTACTACTGTGCCTAATTGCGCCCATCAACTAAAGAGGAAATGGGTATCGCAGATTTAGATGTTTTAGACCTTTCGATCGATGAATCAAAATGGGTTTGATTCAATTATGAGTTTTGGATGAGAATTCCTGAGCTTATCAAAGAATAACGTGATCACATAAACAATCCTTTTTGTGGTTAAATAAGATGAAATTGAAGCATGGAAAGGCAGAGGGAGACGAACTGGATCTGGGTTCTGGAAGATAAACCACAAGACTAATGAAATTGATGACATATTCGAATTGATTAAGGAAACTAAATCGAACGAGCAGATAAATATGGAGGTAATGAGACAATGAACGAAGCAGCCAACGTTATAGTTGCTTTTTCCTCAAGTAAATAATAATAATAATAATAATAATAAATATTATCTGAGATAATCACTTAATTTAATTTATATATATATATATACACTAAACAATATAATTATCATATTTTCTTGTTCAAATTAAATTTATAATCCATATCTATCATAATAGATATTATGTTTATCTCAAATAAAAGATAATTATCATATTTATTTTTTAATTATTTAAATTCAAAATATATTCTTTAAAAAATAATTATCATATTTAATTTTTACTTATCTAAATTCATAACTTCATCTTAACAAATATAATTATTATATTCTCGTTTTTATTTGATATTTGTAATTGATAACTATTGATTTTTTTCATAAAAAATACTCTTATATCATTAAATAAATATAATAATGAAAATTTAAATCATATTAAAGTTTAATCATATAATTTTGTAGATTTTATAGCAATTAAATTTATTAAAATAATTTATATATTTAATATTTAAAAATTTTAATATTTATATTGTTAAATACTTAATTTTTAATTTTACTAAACACCATTATATCTATTTTAAATTAAATTTATTTTTAAAAATAATTATCCTTAATAATTAACTAAAATTATATATCTCAAATTTAATATAATTAATAATTATTAAAAAATTTAAGCTTATCATCATAAATCAATTTTAAATCGAAAGAACTAAATATTCATTCATTTTTCTAAAAATATTGCTATATAATTAGAATTTTATATTTAATATTTAAATATAAATATCATTTATTTTTTCATTATTATTTTGGATTTCAAAATATTGTACAAAAAGTTCGTTCTATATGTTTTGATTATCTTAATAATATTATTAATTATTTTGTTATATATTATTATCTTTTTAATCTTTATTTGTTTATATTTTATTAGTAGTTTTTAATAGAATAAGGAAAAGTATTTTTTGAATAAAAAATGTACTTCCTTATGCTACAAATTAGCTTAAAATTTAATTTATAAGCTAAAAATAAAAAAATATCATTTTTCATAAAATTTTTAATATCTTTATAATGTAATTAAAATTTATATTTATATAATATATTATTTTAATAATGACTTATTATTGGTAAATATTTTTCATTTAATTGTTCATATAACTTACAATGTTAAATTTTATTAAGCATTGTATATATATAATGAGATAATTTATTGTATAAAAAATATTGAAATAATTAAAAAAATAATAAATGAATGTGAAAATTAATCAATGAATTAATAGATCAAAATAATTTTGTTAAAGAACTTTTATTTATAAAATATCATTCATATTTCCAAAAACACATATTTAATCATATCAAACAAAAGATTAATATTATATTATATTTTTATCAGCTCAATCATAAAATTCAATTTTCTAACTTATTAAATTATTATTCATAACTTAATAATTAAAAAATAAGAAAATAATTAAAAAAATTTAAATAAATTATCTTTTTATTACAAATAAAATTTATATTTTTAAAATGTAACTAAGAAATAAATAAAATTATTTAATATAGAGATGTTAGAAAATATAATAAAGATCAAACATAATAATTTTAAGCTTTCTTTTATTAATATAATGATTTATATAAGAATACATATCATATTTAAAAATTATATCAATATATATATATTATTACCTTAAAATATACCATTATATATGTAATTTTTATATAAAAAATAATTTATTAAATTTTCTGATTAATTTTTGTTAAATTAGATTGAATTTGAGGAATGACTTTTTTTTAAATTCCAAGCAAATGAAACCTCATATGGGGCAATTTCTCAAATTGATGTAAATATTTTTAAAAAATTTTAATCTAGTGTGAAAGGGAAAAAAATTCCTGGTTTAATGCGAAATCTGAGTTAGCTGTCGATTTTACCAATGGTTGGATGACGTGGCATCCAATCGATGATGTGGCATGACAAATGGCATAAAAATAAAGTTGGCCGCCATTTATAAAAACAACAAAGTTGGCGTGATGATGACGTGGTATAATATTATTTAATTATTATTTAATAATAAATATTTTATTATTATAAATAAAAACACAATGATATTATAATGATTAATTTTATTTTATAATATGATTAATAATATAATATAATGATTAAATAATAATTAATTATATTGAATAATAATTGAATAAAAATTAAAAAAGTAATTATTGTTAGTATTATGATTATTAAATTGAATAATATTAAGATTAATTATTTGTAATATTAATAATAAGTAATATTAATATTAATATTAATATTAATATTAATATTAATATTATATCATGTCATCACCACATCAACTTGGCCGCCTTTATAACCGGCGGCCAACTTTATTTTTATGACATTTGTCATATCACGTCATTAACTCGATGCTACGTCATCTGGCCGCTGGTAAAATCGGCATCCAACTCAGATTTCACACAAATTGGGAATTTTTTTTCCTTTCACACCAAATCAAGATTTTTAAAAAATATTTACACCACTTTGGGAAATTTCCCCATATGAGGTTTTATTATTACTAATTAATTAAAATTAAATATATGATTATTTAAAAATTTTATTCAAAATTAAATATAAATATTAATTATTTTTATTATCTAATAGTTTGATTTGTTAAAATTAATTTTAATTATTTAATTTTTACAACAACTAATTTGTATCCAAAAATTATATTTAAAATCAAATATAAATATCAAATATTTTGATTATCTAATAATTGTAAAAATACTTCACATCATTAGTGTTGACTTGCAAAATAGATTGATAAAACATATTTTTTTTGAATTTTTGACTAAAAAAAATATAGTACTTGTTAATTTATAAATTTTTTTATTAATTTTAGTTGATAAAAAATTATTATTTTTATTAAAAAATAATAATATTAAAATTATCACATTCTACAATTTATTTTAAAATATCTTTAAGATTTGAAAATTAATATAAATAAATAATATAATATCAATATTAAAATTTTATGATTAAATTTGAATATATGATTACATAAATTAAAATTTAATTTAAATATTTTTATTTTTAAATTATTGAGAATATTTCTATAATAAAATTATATAAAAAATATTATTTATGATCATTTTGAAAATATGAGATTTTAAGTTATAAAATTATCCTACATTTAAGTTTGATTTAGTTTAGATTGATGAAGAAGATAAAGTATAGTACCTATTCTAATTAATTAATAGATAATATGTAGATTTTTTATTAAAATTATTGTGTTTTATAATTTATTTTGAAATAATTTAAAAAATTTTAAATTAATATAAATAAATAATAAAGAATCAATTACATAAAATATTTCAATAAATTAAATTTGAAAATATGATTATATCAATTAAAATTTATAATTTATTAATTTTATAATATAAGTTTTAATGATATGTATAATGATAAAATTTTAAAATATAAAAATTTTATTATAAAAAAGATAAGTATAATAATAATAAAAATAGAACTATGTGTTACTATAAAATTTTATTAAAATTAAATTGAGATGTTGTAATAAAATTTTAAATATTATATATAATAATAATATTTTATTGAAATTAAAAATATTGGAAAATAATTATAAAAAGTGATATAAATAATAAATTAAATAATCATATGATTCTAATTATATATAATTCAGTATATTTAATAAATGATTAACATAAATATTATAAACATGTTGGCTTTGCATATTATATTTATGATATGGGGATTGAAAAGTGAAATCATAAGTGTGGATAGAACACAAAAATCAAAAGAGAATTAAAGAGATGGAAAGAAATTGAACACAAGAGATTTATAATGGTTCAGCCAATAAATGCTTACATCCACTTATTTAAGCAAACAACTTAGGTTTCCACTAAACCAATACATAAATACAACAAAGAATTCTTCAACAAGAATTCAATCCCAAGTATTTTCCCAAAGTTCATACTTAAACCCTTATAACAAGTGTTTTCCAAGGCTCATACTAAACCTCACTTAATCACAATCTTTTCGTATCTCTCAAAATATACCATAAGAGAAAGATAACAAAGATTGAAAATCCAAAAATCCCTTTCAAATGATTTACAACTCAAAAAATCAAGAAATATTTCAAAAATATATCAAAATGTATTTAACAAAGAAAATAATATTTGTAGATTGATTTCCTACCTTTAATAAGGTTAATTTACATTTATATAAATCATTCTAAGCTTATATAATCGTTGGGGATGCATTAAATGCAAAATAGAGTCGTTATACAATTTTTTCAAAAATGCTAAAAAATATGTATTTCGATCCATATGACCGTACACCTTCCCGTATGCTTGTATGGTATCCAAAAAATGTCTCCAAAATAACGTCAAAACATTGCGTACGGCATTACCATAAAATGATACGTCCATACCAAACTTTCTAGACATTTTTCTACTCCGTACAGGTCTCTTTGCACACCTGTACGGCTTAGAAAACCAAACGGTACGTTCGTACCACACCAAAAATACTGACAATAAAATTTCTGAGAGCATCGGTACGATCATACTACCTATTGGTATGTCCGTAATAAGCTTAAAATACTCAAAATTTTAATAATTTTTATAAAATATTATTTGTTTAACATTAAAATTAAAATCAAGGATCCCAAGGTCCAACAAAAAGAATCAATTATATTTTATTGGAATCATTTTTAATTTTCAGTTAAATCAATATATATATTATGATGATTAATGTTTTAAGATTCAGTTAATGTCTTTATATAATTAATTAAGTAATTAATAATACAAATATTATATAGAAAAAATTTTAAGATATCGATAAATAAATCAGATTTGGATAAATAATGTTGTTTTGATTTCTTCGTTAATTAATGTGAGGTGGGCTTTCTTATCTTAGAATCAACCATTCGACAGATCATATTTGCAGGCTTTTGGGGTCCGTGCATTGAAACAATGAGAGATGGAAAAAATCAAACAGAGACTACCCATAAGGCTACACGCAACAGCACAAGAAGCACAAGCAATGTCATCAACCAGCATCATCAGGAATGGAAGTATAATTGATAATTGATCATGGAAAATCATTCTTGAACCTGGTCTAACAGTTGAATGATTCAGGCACGTATCTAACCCTAAACCCATTTTCTTTAGGGTATAAAAGAAGCTATCTGGGTGTTTTTAGATGATCCATCAAGAAACATGTCAGTGAGAAGCTAACAAACTAGAAGAGTAAAACATATAAATAGATGGAGAAATTAATCCTTGCCACCACGCAAGTTTACGGGAAGACCACCATCGAAAGCTCAGCACAGTTTCCTGGCAAAAGCATCAGAAAATAATTAAAGCAACTTCCCGTTTCCACAGAATAAACTCATTAGCTTTTTCACCATAATTTTTCCACGCTGATCTAGTTCGTGAAATGGGTAGCAAGGAACATGTCGGAGATGATGATGGTAGTATTCGTTTGCAGGTTGTTGAGCTTCGCAGGTTAAGAGAAATATTGGGTTCCGGAAATTCCATATTCGAGCTTGGAGCAGAGAAAAGGGGCAGCACAGCAAATTCTGTTTCTCCAACCAGAACTAAATCACCAGGAATCCATACGCCGGAGCAGAAAATTACCCTGTTCACGCTTCGCATTGCTGTCCTGGAAAAGGCAGCTACTGGTCTCTGAGCACTCGGATTCATCTGGGCTACGGTTGTTCTGCTGGGTGGCTTTGCAATCACTTTAGATACGTCAGATTTCTGGTTCATCACAGTTATATTGTTGCTTGAAGGTACTCGGATATTCAGCAGCATTCGTGAGCTTGAATGGCAACAACAAGCCACCCGGTCGATTGCTGACAACAGTTTCAGGGCTCTGAGGTCTAGTTCAGACTTTGTAATTAAAGCTATTAAGTCCATTTTCCGGTCAATGAGCCTGGTCCAAAAGCTGAGCCAACATGGTAGAGATTTGACTGGAAGTTGTCATTCAGACAATGCTATGAATTCAGATCATCAGAGGAATACAACTCAGACACGGACAAGTTCAGAAGTTCCAATCCTGCCATATTTTCAATGGGTTTTCATGTCAAGGAATGTTAGTAAGCTTCTCAGTTGGCTACAGATTGAATCTGCCATAGCCTGCGAAGCTTTGTGTCTGATAAAGCTTGTCAAACATAACTATGATGAAATAGCAGAAGGGGATACTGATAAGGTAACAGAAAATCTGCTCTGAGTGCTTTCTACGCGTTGGCTTTATCAGAAGCTTTGTTGTTTCTGATGGAAAAAGGGTATTGGGAATGGAAAGTGATTTACCGAAGACTGTTAGAGGAGGTGAATAAAGATTGTGAATTGGGGACTTCAGGAATGATATCAATCAGAAGATTCTTCTATGATGCCTATTCCAGGTCTGTCAATGGAAGCATATTTGATGGCCTGAAAATGGATTTGGTTTCTTTCTCCATGGATCTATTGACTTCAAATTCCCCTGACGAGCAGCTCATTGGAATTCGAACTCTTCGACAATTATTGGTAAGCGAGCGGTTTTCTGATGACACTCTTCGAAAGATTGGAACAAATATATCTGTGATAGAACAGTTAGTTGACATGTTGAATTGGAAAGATCCCCGAGAAGAAGTGATCCTGCGGTTGGCTGCAGAAATCCTGTCAGAAATAGCTGGCAAAAAGCAGAACCCTCTACGAGTTGCCGGAATTCCAGGTGCAATGGAATCGATCTCATCTCTGTTACAAACTATAAGATCCTCCTGTACCACAGCTGATGTAATCGGTGAAAGAAAATCATTACCCATCAGGGGAATTACGGGTTCTGGACATTCAATCACTTAGGACTTGTCATCCTGAAGAAGCTAGCTCGTGATCACGATAATTCTGGAAAGATTGGTAACACAAGGGGCCTTCTGCCAAAAATCATTGATCTGACACATGTTGGGGAGAGGATTCTGAAAGATGAAAGCGTAGCAGATTCTCAGGTTCTAACAGTAAAAGGGTCTCTACAAGTGGTGAAAATGCTGGCAAGCTCAATAGGCGACACAGGTAATCATCTTCGGAAAGAGATTTCGGAAATAGTTTTCACCATCAGCAACATCAGGGATATCTTACAGCATGGAGAGAAACACCCAGTTTTACAGCAGCTGGGCATAGAAATATTAACTAGCTTAGCACTGGACCCCGATGCGAGAGAAAGGATTGCAGGCACAGGTGGAGTTCTTAATGAGTTGATCAACATTTTCTTCGATCATGGCAAACCTGAGAGCCCAAATCATGTAAGAAGTTCAGCAGGAGAAGCTCTAGCAATGCTGGCATTAGAAAGCAGAAGTAATTGTCATCGAATTCTAAAACTGACAGTGCTTAAGAAGCTAGTTGAATCACTTCAGGATCAATTTCTTCGCGTAAATGCTGCAAGGATTCTGCGGAACTTATGTGCATATAGTGGCACGGATTGCTTGGGCTGCTTAAAAGAAGTCACTGCTTCAGTACCGACTGTAAGCGCTGTCTACATTCAACAAAAGCCTATTCCGATAACACGAATGGGATATGGGATTCATTTTTCAACTCATCGAAACTATATTTCTTACGGTGTTAGTATCCATCATTATATTATTTCTTCCTCTGGCAGGTGCTTAAGGCAATTAGATCAGAAGAGAGCAAATTGCAAGAAGTGATGGTGGGACTAGCAGCAGAAGTTTTCAAATTCATGACCTCTGACGAATCAAGCAAAATGTTTGTCAGGGCAGGAATCGAAGAGGCAGAACTAGGAAGAACTATAGTACAGATTCTACAACGATATGGAAAACCATCGACTAAGGTTCCAAGAATAAGGAGGTTTGCCATAGAGTTAGCAATTTGGATTATGCGACAAAATGCAGCGCATGTTTGTGTTCTCAGGGATCTTGGCATGGAAAAAGAGCTGGAGAACGCTTTAGAAACTACAGCAGAAACCGAAAGCTTTAACATATTTTCCGGAACAGTGGGGCTGAGTCGCCATAGCAAAACCGTTCACTCACTGGTTGAAACCGCGTTGAAATTGCTAACAGGGAGAAACTAATATTCAAACTTTATCACCACCATAAAATGTGTTAACAGAATCCTGTAAACAAGAACGTGCTAAGTTACAAATGATCGTCTGTTTCCTTCACAGTGGGTAAAAGAACAATTGCAATTTGCAATCCTTTCTTTTTCCCCAGGCGGACGGTACAACATAATGTGTCCAATAAATCCAATTTGTTTCCTTTTTTTTTGGGTATATTACAAGGCTAAACTGTTGCTACTATCTTAATTACAAAATAAATTATCAAAGTGTCACGACCAGAAAAAATTGTACTGCTAAAAGTTTCATCGATTGCTCCGGAACAAGTTAAAATCCCAACGACGCATCAAACCATCCATAATGTGGCTTGCTGGGTTTCGTTCTACTGTCAGTGTAGCTTTTGTGTTACTTGACAGGTCAGTATCTGATGAGCACTGAACACTATCTGAAGTATTGGAACGGGAAGAGGTGGTTGTGCTTGCTGATACCACCGTAGATGCAGGAGTGTCACATGCTGGTCCTGGAGAAGACATGCTTGGATCAGGCAATAAGTGTGTCGATGACATTTGGACATTGTTAAGTGGTAAGGATGAAGGTTCTGTCTCCGAAGATTCATGTTGCTCTCTAGTCAAGAAACTGGAATGTTCTGCCACTGATGATGAGTTATCGTTTTCTGAAGATTTGACGGTGGTAACACTAACACTTGTCGGCTGTTCTTCCGCTTTGGGATGCCGTGTTGTTTCCAAGTCCTTCAGTGATGCAATTACAGCTTCCATGAACATCTGAAATATACCAACAATACGACTCATAAGAAAGTTTGACATCATTTCATGGAGCAATAAGACGTAACTCACCCTTTCTTCTTCCTCTACATCACACGGAAAGCCAGACAAGTCATCTAGTTGATATTCCACATATTCATCATCATCCATTGTTGTCGGAACGTGCAGTGCATGGGGATGACCATTGGATAATTCAAAGCTGATCATATTGGATGATGATGGCAAATGGTTGTCATCAGTTTCACCACCCTGCAGCATAAAATCATGCCGTGTCAGAGATTTCTTTCGCACTCAGTGACTCACGAATGCCAATTAGAATCTAAAACATGGAAAAAAGGAGTAAAAATTAGATTCACAATGCCAAAGCAAAAAAGGGCAAGAGACAAACCTCAGCTTCAGATCCATCTCCTTTAGATGGAATATCAGAAGGAACCTGAAAAGAGTACAAGGTGTAAGATAACCAAGATTCACTTTACTACACCTAAATGATCAAACATCGCATTCAACAAATCTAGGTTGGGCATATCCGATCTCGATGCTTTATCAGCTTCATTTACCTCTGTCCGACTCATTGGTCTTTTGGGACGAACTTGCTTATTGTCATCTTCTCCATTGCTTGTGGATGGTTCAGCAACTAATAACCAATCAATACAAGAGTGAAAAACGAGCAGCTTACAATGACTAAAATAAAGCGTAAAAAATGAAAAGGTCTGTGAATCATACCTTTAGATGTAACTGAAAGTTCCAGGTCATTACCGACAGTGCTCCAACCATCCTGAATGTAAAAACAATCAACAATCAGCTATGTTAGTGGATATGATATATGCATATATATATGTGTGTGTGTGTGTGTATATAGCTCTTCTATAATGTCCGGACCGACAACCATATCTATGGTGACTTCATTTACCTTATCAAAGTAATCATGCATTGTGCCTAAATATGATTCTCCCACCTCATCCACCGGAGGATGCAAAACATTGTGGAAAAAGATATTTATGGAATCAAAGTAAAATTGCGGCCGTGGAGAATTGTGATCTCCCTCAAACTTGATAATATTCTTGTCTCCCTGCAAAATTCATGCCAGAAAGCATAGGAAACGGTCAGTCAATTAACAACAAAAGACCATAAGGAAACTGTCGAACAAGAAGCTAGGAATGGCATCCGATGATTAATTTGATCAGCAATCTTCAGAACAAAAGCATGAAATTCTGACCAGGACAATATTTAACAGGAAAGTTGACTTGTGCTTGAAAAACTAGAACGAGCATTCCATCAAATCGTCATAATTAGTAAGAAATAAATATACTATACCATATAAGCTTCATATATACGAACTGAGTGATGAGGTTGAATAAAATCATCATCAATTGCATGCCCAAATAAAGCTGGAACAAAGCAAGACTTTGCCACCTGTTATACAAAGTAATTAAAGGAATCATATTCTAGATTAATAGTTAGAAATTTATGAATTCAACACCAATTAACTGTGGTATGAACATGATTTGAGTTGTTATAGTTCATTGAACAAAATGATCTTTATTAATGCTACTAAGTCTTCCAGAATACGTTAAAATCACAGACTCCTAAGTTCCACAACACATTAGTAAGCCCTTGATATTTTATCAGCTTTTGCGGATAAACTGATATCTTAACATCATCTAGTTTGATTATAATAACAAATTAATCCAGTCAGTGACTTGTTGAACAAATAAAAGACTAAATTGAAAATAACCAAGACATGAACCATAATAAGCATATAGTGAATCATTCAAATTCATCGACTTCAAAAACATGTCTCGGTAAGTGCTTTATTGCAATGTTTTAACCCAAATACATGACGTAATGGTTCTTTAATGTAACATAACAATCTAGATGCAACTTCACAAAACATTTGGAAGAAACTGAACCTTAATAGTGTTGAGATCCATTATATCAAACTTTGCCTTTTTCTGGATGGCTTTTCGCATGTATTGGATAGCAAACTTCACCTGAAACATAAAGAACGAAAATCATTAGCAGGCTAAATAACACCTGACATGTACATATGTTAAATAAGAAGCTACCAACATATGAACATATGTTTTTTTATCACGAGAAGCTCCATAATGTAAGTTCTCTTGTAGTTCACAAGATATGATTGTAAAATTATGTATAAAACAGAACAAATGAGGGCAACTCAGCAAAAAAGAAACTGATTTAATATAACCGAACAGATTCTCTTACGGTAAATTTAGGAAAGCGGAATTTGTAAGTATCAACAAGTTCCATCATCAGATCAACCAAATCAGAAAAGGGACTGTCAAGCACCATCCCAGCAATTGAAGGATCCTCAGCTCCATACATAAGGCTGCCAAAACACCGTGCACATCAATGCAGGAAAGCAAACAGAAACAGCTACACAGGGCATGATACATCATGGTTGTACATATTTTACGATCAAAAAGTAAAGGACACTCCTGTATTTGATTTTTTATATGCTAGCAAAAACGAGCCATAGATGGTGCAAGAAAAAAACCTGGTGACAGCACCCATTGAACGGCCCCATAAGCCAATCAAAGAGACATTCGCTCCCTGACGAAGATAATCAACTACAGCGCTGAGATCATCTTTCTGGAGACCAAGCAAAGGATGTAAGATGGCAATCAGTAATAACATGCAATCATCAACCTTGTAAGAGAACAAAATGATCATAAAATGTGCAAAAAAATCTAGATTTTTCAGAAAGAAAATTTGATCACAATCTTAAAATACTAACAATCGTATTGAATAACATCAATTAACAAGGAGAGGCATAGAAACCAATTTTAGATTATATAGTTTCACAATGAGTATCCTAATTCATCTGTCATATAATTGATTCAATGCTTAATACTTACTTCATTCCACCCTAAAGTGACATGCTCTCCTCCAGAAATTCCAGATCCTGAGAAATCAAGAGCGAAAACCGTAATATTTGAAGGCAGCAATATTATAGCAGCTTCACTAGCATCAGCTCTGCACCCACTGCCAAAAGCACATACTAACAGATTGTCAGTATAATAGAAAAACATGATGTAGGCTAATAGATTTGATTGCAAGCTGCCTGCTACATGAAATTTCAGAGCCACTTTCACCCTTCTAGGTGAATTTAGATCTTACTCAAGAATAAAATGTATAATGACTAGAAGGTTTGCTTCTCTATTTATAAACTTAAGCTTTCAATGTACTAACAAGCAAAATGCCTAATTAACCCATAACAAACAACAACGTTTATTTTAATCAGCCATGAATCCCTCGTTTACCTGTTTCCATGACAGTATATTACACAAGGCAACGGTTTTCCTTCAGAGCAAACAATAGGTACATAATGGCTACATTGAAGAACATCTCCACGGCTATTTTTAATCTGCAGAATGTTTAAAACACCCCAAACAAAGAAGATGAATCAATCATTTTGTTATTCAAATTTTTGAAGAAAAGAAGGAAAATGACAATGTTGAAAAGAAGGGCGAGATGTGCAAGGTGGGAATAAATGCAAAAAAGAGTTGAAGAAAAACAGTTGATAAGGAGACTTGCATTCCCAGAATACGTCTAACTCGGTAGGTTAGTTACCTCCAAATCCTTTCTTTGGTACCATTTCCCTTTCAGCATAAACTCTTCATCCAATAAATCATGCTTGGGATTGTACTCGGCCCTGCAATCCAGAAAAAGTAAATAACGTTGTAAAAAGTACAGGAAGAAAATAAGAAAAGAAGTTAATATAGTCTCCTTTCTTTTCCCTGATGGCTTTTAATCCTTAACATCTGTATAATGGCAAGAAATCTGATAATTCGACTAACACTTTCTGTTTTTCTCTAAATTAAAATGAAAATTGAGCCACAAAAACATGTAGAAGCCAAAAGCTAACACCAAACTGTAATATGTCAGTGATAATATTATCGATTGACTACTTAAAAACTTCCTGAGAAAAACAAATTTAGTCAGCAATAAATCACACTTCTGACAAAAATCTCCTATATGAATTCAATGAAATAACTAACAAGTTTGAAAAATCAACTGTTTTTCAGTCAACTTCCAATTTAATGCCTCAAATTTTAGGTATCTCATGAATCGCATCATAAAGCAAAAGAAGAACCATAAGTTCTATGAAACTTGTCAGCTAAACTACCAAAACAAGGCAAAATGGTAACTCTCAACAGCCCAAGGCAACAAATTACAGGATTTCCACCAAGTACTTTAAACATGATTGAGAAATTCGTTCAGTTGGAAAAAGTTATACACTACAATTTTCAGATATAAGAACGTTCCAAGCTTACCTAAAACCTTAAAAGGGTTTTCTAGAAAGAACATTTCAAGTGGATTGAAGATTTACACAATAATATTTCAAGGTTATACCGGTGCTAAAATTAACATTGACAGATCTTGGATCATGAGGAAACCTGCTAGCAAAGATCCAATCTATAATATTTGAATCTCGACGCAGTCATCAATTCCAAGCCAAAATTAGCATACCAATCAAAATTCAAATCAAATTTGGATCTTGACCTCTACGTTGAGGCTAAAGATTCAAAGTTGAGCTCAATTAATAAAAGGGTATCAAATTTTAATCCAACCCAGATAACAGATTCAATTTATATCGAGTTTCAAAGATTGAATCAGGTACCATATTGCTAAAGAACCAAACTTTCATGGTAAAACACCATAAATCCACCCATGAACTCAAGCCAGGGAATTTAATTAAATCTATTAAAAAAACAAACACCAAAAAAGAAGAAACAAAAAAAATAAAAGGTTACAGTGTGATTCATTACCTGGGCGGGCGTATAATAAAATTAACAAGCTGTTCCATGAAAGAATCAAAACAATCAACTTTATTTGATCCCTTATATTCTGTCTTTCTTTCCTCTTTTCCTCTTCTCTTTTGCTTTCTCAGCTGAATTTCTGTTAGCTTAGCAATGAAATTGATGAGGTAAAGAAACCAAATGGCATGGGACAAAAATGGTATAAAAATAATTAAAAAAAGGAAAGGAAAAAGACAGGAAGAAGAGCAAGAAGAATAAGATACTCTCTCTCTCTGTATCACTGTATCAGAGACTGAATTTATCTGACAGAGAAAGAAGAAGGAGAGGGAGGAGGAAGAAGAAGAAGGGACCGGCCTCTGCTAATGTTTTCTTTTTTTTTCCAATGTGTTCTCATTTGTTGCTTTCAGAAAAAAAAAACACAAAACAAAAATGGAAACTTTCAAGAAGTCTATTTTCTTTTTTTTTTATTTATTATTAATTCTAAAAATAAAAAATTCAATTATTTTCAAAAATAAAATGTTAAAAATATTATGCTAATATAAATTTACATTAAATTGAACTATAAGTTTATCATTTATTATTTTTATAAAAGATAAAATTATTTAATAATATTATAAAATACAAAATAAAATTTATTAATTTTATAATTATCCCTTAATTAATTCAGTTTATTGGGGGGGGGGGGGGGGGTGGGGCCAAACTCTTCAAATTTACCTTTTTATGTAAAAACAATGTACTTTCCAGCATTAAGTTTCCTTCCATACAAACAAAAATTATTATTTTTAATTATAATT